>KZ308206.1:1259030-1366579 GCA_000376725.2 Ladona fulva | reverse complement strand
TAGAATAAATATTATAAATAATTTATATGATAAGAAATATATTGAGTTATTATGATCTTACGGCAGATTTTTTTGTGCTTAAGAGGACCAGATATATACGATAATAGAAACATTTTTAAACTAAATTAAGTCCCGTCATGCTTGACGGAGGCGTTTACTAGTATTTTATAAAACCCTTGTGATGAATTCTTTTCCGCTGTGATTTCTCGATAGCAAATATTTCATCACGGTATTATTAGAAGCCGAATATCTTCTTTGGGGCGTAACCGATTGTATGCTTCTATGACTTTGCGTATTATTTATTTTGTGTAGATTTTTAAAAACTTTTCAACATAATCTCATTTTAACTCTATACACTTTTCCAAGCGTTTTTCCAACTTTTAAGCAAAAAAGTAAGATTTCGGAAGTTCCTGAAAATAGGCATCTGATTGGGCGATGACCTCCATGTTCGACGTGAACCTTTGTCCGCCGAGTAATTTTTTCAGGTTTTGATATAAAAAGAAGTCACTGGGGGCCAAATCCGATGAATCCGCGGTAGATGATGTAATAATTCGAACTTGAATCGCAGTGTTCACCCGTGCATTGTCTTGATGGAAGAGGATCTTTTTCGAATGAGAAAGTTTTTCTCGATTTCTTCGTTCAACCGATGCAGTAACGACGCATAATACTCTCCAGTTATCGTTTGACCCTTTCTTTAAGTAATCGGTGTATATGATTCCACGTGCATCTCAGAAAACTGTGGCCATCACCTTGCCGGCCGATTTCACCGTCTTTGCCTTCTTCAGACCCCGTTCGCACTTAAAAACCCACTGTTCCTCTGCCTCTGGAGTGTAGTAGTGTATCGGCATTTCGTCCACAGTTTTACATCGACGCAGAAACTCGTCAGGATTGCGACGGAAAAAATAGCCTCAGAGTCGGCCATATTATTACGTTTATTCTCCTCTGAAAGCAAACGCGGCACCCATCTTGCCGAGATTTTTTTCGGACAAAATTGAAAATATCGTACCTTGCGATATGCATGTGGCCTCAACTATTTCGCGCCCTTTGATTTGTCGATCACTCAAAACCATATCGTGGGTTTTGTCAATCATATCGGGCGTAGTCACTTCCACTGGACGTCCCGAACGATGGTCATCTGTTGTGGATGTACGGCCTAGTTTAAACTCATTTACCCTGTTGTAAACAGTTGCAAATACAGGAGCAAATGTGCTATGAACTTCATCCAACTCAGCTTTGATCTCTTTCGGTGTTAAGCCTTCTAATATAAGTGTTTACTCACCACTCGAAACTCACTTTTTTCCATTTCTCTTAATAAACAAAAGTTTTTTTGATTCGATCGACGGTAAAAATGAAACCATGAGTTGGATGTAACTGAGAATGAGACATTAACAGCCATCTAATGAGTAATGATGCTCACTAGAAACAAACCATTTATGATACTACGAGCTTGGATTTCCTAAGGACATTGAACGACCTTCTTATGAGGACCAAAACTCGGCCGTGAAGATCTCTAACTTTTATCTGGGTAGCAGGTCAATCACAATCAGTATATCGATCACTGAGATTCAACCGGTTTACTGCAACAGGCTATTAATATTATTTCAGGAATCTTCCACAAATTTTACTTTAACTCCATCTTTACGAATAGCTACATACTATAGCTTTATAATGCCTGTGAATAGTTGAATAGGCATGCGGTCCCGTAGGTTTAAGAAAAATAATCCTTTGATTAATTCATGAAGTAGAAATGGCCTGCCATTGAAAGGACCCGAACCTGGCAGTGGGAGACCTGGGTTCGAGTCCCGGCAATGTCAGTCCCTTTCTCCTCCATATCTTCATTTAAAATAAAGCGTGAGAACCATGCGCTTTACACAGTTTATAGCGAATTCAATACTGAGAAAATACGACTCTACACGACTATCATTTTCGTCATGGAAAACCTCGAACGAAATCAATCTTATTTTATCGTAGTCTAAATAATAGCATCGAAGTAGAACGCAGTCTCAGATGTTATATTCAATCTCCAATGCTGATTTAATATCTCCGTAATAAATATTTAATAGTACTATTAAATATTTATTGAATATTTATTCATCGATAGGAATTAATTCTGTATTTTAATCGGGTGATTTATTTTTTCGATCAAAATTTTAGATCTGCATTATAACTTATTTGCATAATTGCGTTCAACTATTCCATGGTTTCTTAATTCCATTTGAAGCAGGGAGTTCTTTTTTTTTTCAATAGTATATCATTACTTCTTAACATGGATCTAATAAGTAAAGGAATGAAGTTGCTTCCACGCTCTTTCATTGATTCAAAAGAAAATGACCTACTTCTTATCTAAGAATAAATTTACATCATAGGATCTATTTCGAAATAGACTCTTCGTAGATGTAGGTTCTACTTATAGAGTCGAAGTCATTCGGCGAAGGAATATTTAACGGTCAGCTTTCCCGGATAAATGGTCGTTGGTCGCTCAGATTATAATAAACAATCCTGTAATGCTGAAAAAAAAGTTTCATAAAACTGATGTTTATACATGTGAAATTAAAAGAACGAATTAGAATTGCTTAGGAATCATCACTGCTTTAGGTGTATTCCGTATATTTCCAGAAAATTACATTTTATGATATTTTAGATCGTTAACAAATCTATAATATCTCATAACCTAAGCTTTCATCTTCGTCTCTGATATATTACATGTTTTTCAAAACACCTCAATTTCTTCTTCGTTCGAATATTAATCAAAATCTAATATTTCAGATTTATTTCTTGGAATTTCATTTTTTATAAAATGAATGAAATAATTACTTCACCAAAGGTTTTCCCGTGACGTTGCTTCATTACTTTTTACATATGGTAAGAATTTGAAATGACGGCTATATTAATATTTTATTTTAAAATCCCTCCATAAAAATCATTATTTAATTTAGGTTTTCGATTATAAGTTGGGGTCTTTTCTTTCCTTACTAAAGCTTGTTGTTTACTTACTTATGATCAAATTCTCGCAGAATTTAGCTACCACTGAACATTAAATTTAGTTCTTTGTTCCGTGCCCTTCCTCTGTCTCCATTGAATTTTGAAATTCTTTTCTTAGTTCAAGTGAGTAACATTCATATCAAAGATGAGATAAAACAGTGAATTTTCTGATAGTTTCCCGTCCTTTCTTTGCTATGTTGAGTTCTAAGGTGAATTACTAAATAGGGCAGGTTCAAAATGTTTCCTGCCTTTGAAAACTATTACAACTACAATAATTAGTATATAAAATGAATCATTTTCCTCAGTTGAGGCTTATCTTTATATGCTGAATCCAGGCTTTGCTTTGCCAGACTTCCTCTCAGTGCATTTCAGCATTGCAGTTATGCTGCATTCATTCCCATGCATACATTATAACTGGGTTGAAATGTTTTGCATAAATAACACAAATATAAATTCGCTTATTTGCAAACAAAATTATATACTACTTTATAATAATTAATCGTTGGTTATTGATTCTTGGACGTATTCTCTGATTCTGTTTTACAAAATGGAACTGGTGACTGATCCACCGAGATTGATTGTGGAAGACTTCAGCGATTAATTCGTACATGTTTGCCTTGTAAACGATCCGTGACCTTTCAGCAGATGGAGCGATGTCGAATGACGACAACGTGAAGTACAATCCTGGTTGAAAAGCGGAGTTCCTCATCACTCCGAATTATATAACCACAGATGACATTCTGCTAGGGAATTGAATACTGAAACAAAATGAATTGCCGCAATAAATGCTCTGACAATGGATATCCTTCTGTGGGTTTAAACTACACTGTAAAAGGCTTCAAAATTTCAAGGTGAATGGTGAATGGAGTCCAAGGAGAAATGGACGAAGGAAGTGCAAAGTTACCTATAACCATTTTCTTTCTTAATGAAGATGTTTCTTTTAATTCATTTACCTTATTTACCCTGAAAATAAAAATACTCATCAAAATTACCAGAGACCCAAACTTCAAACCCCATAGTATGCAGACCTGTGAAGTTTGAATTAATGAAAATAAATAGTCAGGAATTCATTATGGAACCTTGAAATTACTTATGTTAAATAAATCTGTATAAATGTCTAATTTTAAATCGTTGGATTGTAGTTAAACTAATTCATGCGTAAAGAGCATGATTTGTTTAAATAAACTCTATCATTAATTTGGAAACAAATTCCTAAAATATTTTAAATCTGATATTCTTCGAAAGTACTTTTGTTAACTTTAATAATGATGATGATGAGTTGAAAGGTTTATGTAATTTTTCAATCTTACGATGTTTTCTATGCAATATTTGTTTCCGAAATCATACCCATCACATCTTAATCATGCGCATTCAGCTAGTTTCCTGAAACGTGAATGGTTCAACCATCACTGTTTCAAGATGTTCTATTAATTTTCTTTAATTAATAATTAAGATTTCTGAAGAATCTCAATTTGTAGAAGTTTTTATGTGCGCGTCTGGTTTTACATCTACTTAACTTGGAAAGCTTTCAAAGGTAATGAATTCCAGCGCCGTCCTCATAATTCTTAATTATTTTCTCGCATGAATTTTTAGTACGCAACGCAACTCTTCTTAAATTGGGGCTCATGGACGTAAAATGTATTCGTTCTTGAAGAATGATCAAATTTAATGTAAAAGTTAAAATTTTCGTAGAATTTATTTGCCTTATTTATTAAAATATCAAGCTTGAAGTTAACCTTTTTTCTATTTCACTATTGGATAGGGTAATTATTATAACAAACAATGAACATTTCCCCTATAAATCACGCAGAATATTTTTCATAAGCGACCTTTCTAATTTTTAATCATGTTTTAAGTGAGCAGAGTTTATTTTGTTTGTAGGACAGAAGATTGAAATTGCTTACTAATTGGGAAGATAAAGATTTATCTGGGTAAAAATGTGCCTACAATACTACTTAAGTTTTAGCGGAGGCCTTCAGGGTTAACGACATTTATATTTAAGCAGTCCAAAGTCGTTGACTTGATCCTAAAATATGCGGAACCCTTTCACTAGTGTCTTGGCAGCGATTGCAGCTATTCTATCGTGATTCATTGAAGGCTTTCTAGAGGTTTTTATTTCTACTCTTGCATCTTACAATACTAAATATATTTCAAATTTTTTATCTTATCTATTTCAGTGAACAATGTTTCTCATTTTGAAACTAACTGAAACGGTTAACAACGAAAAAATGGAGATTTAATCTATTTTTCTTCATTTAAACTTTAGGATTAGCTTTCTTTATGCAGTTTTCTAAACAATTTCCATTGAAATATATCAATTCTTCGATTATAATCAAGGAATAGTCATTCATAATTAACATAATTTCAGAGGGAAAATGTTGCGAACAAGTTGGGCTTTACGTAAAATATGGATAAAAAATCAATTATACAGCGTTAATATAAACATCGTAACATATATTCCGAATTACCTTCTCTCGTTTGTGTTCGGTAAGGCAGGTACCTTTAAAGACCCTCCTTTCACCTTAACTGTCCAGTGTACTCAGTTCCTTGCCGGTAAGGGACCCAAAGCGATAAGACGGGTTTTGACGTCAATGGGTCAATCGAGTAATTTATAGCGGAATAGCATGAGGTCTTTAAGACCTTATCTACTCGCCCAACATTGTGCCGGTGAAATTCCCATTCTGCAAATCGCAAGAACCTACTCTTTAGGTTTGAAACCAATCAATCGTTCCCCTCCCAGTTCTATCTCCTCCTGAAGCGTAGGAGCTCGGCTACCTAATCGTCATCTATAATGGTGTTCTATAATGGGTTTCGTTTCCTCTTGTTTGAGTTTTGAGGCAATTTTCCAAGATCTCAAAAATTCATCGCCGAATTTCTCGAGGTAATTCAGCTCTCAGTCTAGTTTGTAGAAAGATTTTACGGTTCGAACTCTGTTATAATTTCACTCTAGGCTATAAATCTAGGCTATATATTTATATGACCCATAAATTTGCCATTAATTTCAACATATTAAATGAAATAATCGTTTGGGCGATCGAAAAAGTGCTGAAAATCACGACCAATGTAACGTTGAATTAGAGGGATAAATGCGATGATAATCATTGGGTGCGTCATCGCATGATTGTTTGAGAAAGAACAGTTATTATAAAAAAGCTTAGAATATTCGAAAATTTCAAAAATCACAATCAACGAATTAAAACTTATAACTGAGCCGAATTTCAATCGTGATGAAGATAGATTAAACTCTAGTTCAGGATTATAGTTTTCGACAGTTTCAGCTACCATGTCCTAAATATTAAGGGTTTGGATGACCAATAGAAATAATAGAAAGGCATCAACACTCAAAAAAGTAGGAAAATGCTATCTGAAACTCATAAGGAAAGATTATTCAAAACTTTACAGGAAAGTTTTCCGAAGACTTTTGCTAGGCATGAAAACATCCATGTCATTGTTAAAAAAATTTCAAATTGGGAAAGTCTGAAATCAGACAAATATCAAAAATCCAACGGAATTTTTATTGTACTCGTATTTTAATTTCCAGCCCCCTTTCCGTGATTGTTTCAGTCTTGTATCGCTATTGAATGAGTTTTTTTTTATAGTCGTTAAATTTTCTCTGCGATTGAACTCTTCAACTATTATTAGGAAGCGTAATGCCCTTGGCATGTTATTATTTCAGGAGATTCCCAATTTATTCTCAGCTGTTGAAATTCGATTTAATGAGATATTTTGTTCTTTCGCGGGTGCAATGAACGAGGGAAGAAGGAAAAATTAGGCCTCTAAAAGCTGAAATAAGAAAGAAAAGGAAACTTTGGTGTCTTCCTTTTTGTCGGAAAAAGTAATCCACATACTTTCTTTTACACCTTTTTTCCTCCCGTCCGTTAATATTTCAATGCTCGACCGGCCAGATTACTGGTAAAAACTTTTGAAAATAATTCTTCGGTTTCTCCTTTGGTTTTGGAGTCGGTCTTGTACTTTCGTTTGAATCCTTGGCAAGAGAAATTATGTCGCGGTTTTTGAATACGAAAGAAGGCTCCTGTTCTACTTAGCTCCTGTCACAGCCTAAATATATGCAAAGTCTTTCGGTGGAGCTCGGCCACATCCTTCTTTTCGTCATCGTCCTTTAATACTCGTTCTTTCACCGCCCCTTTTTCTTTGGAGAACAAACCATCCCCTCCAGCTTCCATTTCATTTTCGGCTCCTGTTTCTGACCGTCGTCAAAAAGACCTTTAAGATTCGGCGAAAACGGGGTTCGGCGGTCTTCTACTCGTATTTATCTCGTGTTAACTTAGGGCACCACCTTCTGCGTTTCCCGAATACACAACCCCTCACTCTCACATCGCGGCTATTTATTTATTTCTCTAACTCTTTCTTCTCCTTCTTTTTCCTTCTTCATTTAAGGAATTTGCTAAGTAACGGGATTGAAATAAAAGTCGTTGGAATAACTCGTTTTATCCAGAGCACATCTTCTATGACTGGGACGTAAATATGTTATTTAAGATAGCGAAGGTTAAGATTGCTACAATTAACAACCCAAAACATATATTTTCTGTTGTTTTTATTATATTATATTATTTGTTATAGCGTAAATCGTTTTTAATAAGTGACCAGTATTCTTTCTAAATATCGTAGGATTTACAGTGATAAGGTATGGTTTCATATACGTGTACCATGATAAACGGAAATTATTATATTAATAAAATCCACTGTTTCGGCCTCGACTTTGTGGTAGCTTTTCATGATGAAAGAAGAAATAAAACAGACTTGTACACGGTACCGTGTACAAGTCTGTTTTATTTCTTCTTTCATTAATTTATTAATTTCAGCACCACGACCGTTACCACATTTTTCTGCACTTATACACGTACTATGATTCTTTCCTATCGATAACTCAATCAACGTTAGTATCTAGTAGTAGAACAGCCCACCCTTTTTATCAAAACACTACAAATCAAAACACTCTTACTGGAGTTTGTTTAGGAACTCGTTCCCTTTTTTAAGTTTCATCCTCAGCATCAATATTCTTCTTTTCTTCGGGTATTATTTTCTAACAACTTCACTGTATATTTCTTTAACTTCATCAATGAATTATTTTCTTCATACGATTCAAAATCCAATTCCTCGATATTTAATGTGATTAGTATCCCTCCTAGCTACCAATATCTCATTCAGTGCTACGTTAAGTCCCACTCGAATAATTGGCAATTAAATTTTAGAATTGATCTGATTAAGTTTTCTTCAGCGAAGTCACAAGGTTCTAACTCAAGTGTAATATTCTCAAGTCGTAAGATGTGACACAATTTTCATTGTTTTTCCTACAGAGAGCTTAGAATTTAGGTTTCGGAAGTGTCCATCGGCGTCGAGCCATCAATGTTGAAAGAGGTCCGCCGTGGAAGAATGATCTGGCGCAGATGGAGCAGGCTTTGTTTATGCAACTCCACTGCTTGCAGAGCATAAACAATATCGAGAGAAAATAAAATGGTCAAGGAATGTGATGACGAAGTACGGGATAGGAGAGCAAAATATGTCGGAAATGCCAAGGAAAATCATAAACCGGGGAAATGAGCTTTTGTGCCCTACATTTGAGCGTCAACAATGCAAAATAATACTCTTTAAACAACCGGAAGTAATTATTAGAGGGAATGTAAATTGTTTGAAACGTTAGTTTTGAATTAATAAACACGCCGACAGGATAATACGTATGATGCAGGAATATTATATTGAGTGGAATGGAGAGGAGAGCCTCGGGAACTATCGGATGTTCGTAATGTATTGAGCGAAGCTGTTTTTAGTTTATGGATAAAATTATAACTTAAGTGGAAGAGGAATTGCAAGCGATATGGAAGGAAATTCTTATTTATAAAATGTATTTTGATTTTACCAGTGACTTATTTTGACAAGTAAAAATCAGCGTATCTGAGGCGCTGTACAAATCCTCTGAAATTGTATGTAAAGGACACCTCACTTCAAGGAAATTTTCAATAATTTATTTATATTTCGTGAAATTTTGAAAGTTAATTTCGATAAAAATGTGTGAGAGGTTTAAGGTTTTGCTTCTGAGACGACGGTGCCTCAATAAGAGCGATAAATGATAAAGCAAGCATTGCAAGGGATAGATTAAGAGAATGCTTGCACGATTTATTTATAGGAGACTTGGATCACTCATCACTTCGAATTTCAATTAGTCTTCTTATGTAGCTTCTTTCCAAGAGGCATTTCGTCACGTCCTGATTTATCGTAGTGCAACTCATCCTCGCAAATATTTTCTCATGCCTTCTGTGGCAGCAAAAACTCGCCAACTCATTAATCTTTTAAAGATGATTTTATCGAGAAGCCATTTATCTTTTAAAGACAGTAGGAATATGCAACCAATAAGTAGGAGGAACTATGACGTCACGCGATGTATTATTAAAATAGATCCACTTAGGTGAATCTTCGTTGCTTTAAGTTTATTCGTATTAACTATTTTACTTTATCTGCGTTGATATGCATTAAAGCGGGGTCATGTTTTGCGGATTTTTTTCTTTATTGAAATATTGACATCACTTATTTATTTTGTTTTGATTATTCTGATAGCTTTCTCATGTGTAATAAATCTTCTCAGCTGAAACATTACGAGCTATTGGAGGAATAAATTATTCAAGTCAATGAATGAACAAAGACTTTACAGTTATAGTTATACTGGATTGAGACAAACCAGGGAGGAGATAATCGATTCAGAAATTAATAATTTCTTGAGATTTATCACTTCAGATTCAGATGTTGCATATGAGAGGGAGTAGCCAAGGAGAGGAGCAGGATGTGAACACAACATGAGTTCGGTCTGAGAAGAAACACGAGGAATGTGGGTACTTGGATGGGAGCCCAAGGGGCTTAGTACACAGCTTGCTAAAGTGATGATGCAAATAGTTGACAGAAAGGATAGGAATGATAATGAAGAGAGGGAAAAATCATAGGAGCATCATGGAAGTGAGAAAAGCAAAATTTACAGTCGAAAATTTTGTTAAATCAGATTAAAGATTCATAGTCTTCCAGGAGCTTAACTGTTTCTGCTACAATGGCCTATAATATCTATTTAAATTTCAAAACCTCTTCCGCAACTCTACATCCTCTCGCATTCTGATTCTAAAGCTGACTAGTTTTCCAAAACAAGTTCCCTCGGATTCATTGGAATATTTCCATCATCTGCTGTATATTTCTCTCCACGTGACGGAAAAGCAGTAATTTATGCGTAGGATCGCAGAGCCTATTCCTATTGCTCAATAAAATATGAAACAGACTCAACAGCAGTTGCTTCCGATTCAATTCCAAAGTATGGGTAACAATCAAAGGAAATCCCTCCATCCGGTAGCTTCGTGGGTATTGATGCCCTCATACTAAATCCAAACAACGATACCCAGTAGAACCCAGAGATATCATCTCTATTCCACTCCGGTCTATCTAAATTTACGGCGCCTCCTTTTTAGCCGAACGATTATTAGCTCAATCTCGGCAAACGTAATAATTCTAATTTTAAAATGGATGTATTTGCGGACCAAAGGATTGCTCTCCAGAATCCTCCATCCGGTATCTCACCTCCGGTATATCCTCACAACGCAAAAAGCCGGAGATACGGGTAAATCCGAGTGCACCATGCATGTATCAAAGAGAGAGGGAGGCGATTTCTTCTGAAGCTAGTATTGCGATAAGAGCCGTATAAATCTCGACTGGGAAATAAAGTAGGAGAGAAGGAAATTGGAATTTGGAGAGCCCTTGGAGATTTCTTGCCAAAATGATGAAAAGGCTCTTCAGTGAGAGAACTATTTTATATCTAGGGGAAACGGAAATAGATTGGAGCAAAAAATATTAACTCCCGAAAAGTTCGCTGAATGATTAATCCTCCTTGAGGGGTTTGAAAATTCAATTTATGCTTAATATTTGAGTTTTGCATCCTCATTAATGAAAATGATTTTTTATTGCAATGCTATATTTTTTTTAGATTGTCATTCAAGTTGGTTTGGACTTGGCATGAAAATATGGATGAAAGTATGATGACTAAGATGATGTATGAGGAGCGTATGAGTGACGTTGAAGGGAGAGGATGAACAAGAGATGAGACCTATTTGAAGTATTCAATGAAAGTCTAGAAAAAGAGACACAATAGCTTAGTAAATAAATGGAATATATATATGGATGTGTTTGAAACGGAAAAGATGTACTACTATAGGCAAGTATGGAGGAGTATCTGTCATAAATCTCCGTCGCGTATATGCTCACTTACCCTACGTCAGAAACTTCCGTAAAAAATACACGTTAAATTCTTAGTTTTCCTGAAGATGACTCTAGGATGCCAGGAGCTTTCTACAATGTACAAGTTGAACTCAGCACAAGAAATATTTTCTTTGTTGTTTCCGGTACGGGCAACTATGATCTTTCCCCGAAAATAAGAAATAACCCGAAAAATAAGTACTGAAATGATTTTTCCGGATGGTTTTATTAGGAGACCTACCCTAAATATAAGCCCTATTTTAGTTCATTAGCCAAAAGGACCGATTTCTTTTATCCTTCGAATTATAAGACGGACTGTTTTCGTTAGTTAAAACACACGACGGACGTATTATATTTCATATTAATGAATGTATGAATAAATGTAAAAAACATATTTTTTTATTTTCACATCAGAATAAAAATAGTTTATACAAAAAATAAGCCTTAACGCGTCTTTAGGGGCGAAAATTACTATAAGACCCGGTCTTATTTTAAGGGGAAACACGGTAGTTGTGAATGAACGAGATCACTGAAGAGTGACCCCCGGGAGATGTACAAAGCGTAATCGATAAGTATAGATATGTATCAGGTGATAATGTGGCTTGTAATCATATACGTGTGAGGTGATTTTTATTCAGTGAATTGAAATTGCGTTATATTAATTCCATTACGTGAAGAATGCTCTATTCTCTTTTATCATTTAGTGATGATGTTAAGTAAAATCAACGAGAGCGGTACATCTTTCTTGGGCAGTCATCTTTAACTGCCAGTCATCATTAAATGTAAATTAAAGTTATATTTATCATGTTATGGATAAGATATAAAACATAGAAAACGGGTAAGGGTGATCTAGCGGAAGATGGTGCGCACCCAGGAAAAATCCCAAGGAAGAATGAACATGAAAAAAGTCTGATAGGACCTAGATTTTAAACCCGGGTCTCCCGATTGCCGGTCGGGTGCTCTCTCCGTTGAACTATCATACCAAAACATTTTTTCAAGCCATTTGGGAGACTTTGAGGGCAAATGACGTTGCGGGTTCCTTGCGCTAGATCACCCTTTACCTATTTTCTATGATTAGTAACCTGAAGGGTTTCCCTTCCATCACTCTTTGTGGCCGGTGCTTCCATGAAACCATGACAGCTAACGATGCCACCGTGTGGACAAACTCGCAACGTCCTTTGCACATAAAGTCTCCCGAATGGCTTGGTAAATATTATGTTGGGATAGCTCAACGGACAGAGCACCCGACCGGCACTCCGACGGGGAGACCCAGGTTCGATTCCCGGTCCCGTCTGACTTTTTCAAGTCCATTCTTCGTTTTGGAAGATATGGAGCATAATGGTAACTCTTTCGATTCTTGAGGTACGAATATTTTTTCAATTTCCTTTTAAGTATCTTTACCTCAAATATTATGTTATTTATTAACGAAATATCCTGCATCATTATTTCGTATAAAGGAAAATCGGTGGATCACATAGAAAAAGGAAAACTTCATTTGACATTCTCGTAGTCTCACTCTCTGTTACAAAAGCTTAATCCGAGCGAGTGATTGAGAGAAAAAAATGACATGTATGATTTCTTTATCTCTATATTTGTTGTTTCCGCTCGATGAAACGCTTTAAAACAAATGTAAGTAATCCTAAATAAGGTTCTTGAAAACCTTGTTAACTTAATCCATAAAAATGAATAGTAATAAATAGGACGTAAAGAGTCGTAAATTTGTCCGAAACCTTTTGAAGTGTCTCCAAATTTACGTTATTATGTGACGCACTTCCCAGTCCGTGGAAGAGTCGAAGGAAAAATGAGGGAAGGAAGAGTTGAAGAAGTCCCTCGGAGGCATTTTTAAGAGACGCGACGTTTTCGAAAACATAACAGTTGAGGAAATGAAAACAGCCTTGGAGGGAAATTGAGTGAGACGTGCTTTTTTTTAAAGCAACACACAACTTCTTCCCTCGGCGTCAGATTTGATCAGGATGGTTGAATTTACCTAAGGTAACCTTTAGAAGGAAACGAAATGTCAAAATAAATCATAAATGTCTCATCAAGGAAAACTTTTACGTTTTGATGAAAATTCCGTCATGAGTAGCAGTTTCAGCACCGTCTTTAAATGAAGCAGTAGAAGAGGGAACATACACATAATGAGAGCAATACGACCTAGAATATTTGACCCTTTGTAAACAGCGATAAGAAAAGCTTACGTAAATCAGGGAGGAATCTCAATTTATTTGTACAATTTATGCTTCGAAGGCATTCAAGGCAGACTTATGCTCAATCTACTTTAACAAAAATAATTTGAGTCCGTTCTCGTCTGGATTTAATTGGAAAAAAGATATAATCAAATGGAAGATTCTTCTCTTACCTAATTAACCCCTGAATCTTTAGTGCCATGTTTCCCTATATTAACCGCAATTTGAAATCCCTATTCTCTATTTCCGAAATAAACTTCTTTCATCCGTTTGAGTGTTATTTATCGCAGGTATACGTTTTAACAGCTGAAGTCAACTCTAGAGTATATGTCCTAAATTTACACTCTTGTTTACTGTTTTCAATGGCATCCATCCCAGAAATGTCAAGTATGCTAAGCTAATGAAATGTTTCATTCTCTCTCCCGGTAATTAAAAATCTCGATTGTTTAATTATCGCATAACTACTTCGGTAAAAGAAAATATTTGCTATCCTTCAGTCCACTTCTGTCATGTCTCCCGTAAGAATTTCGGCCTGATGTTATCCAGGGTGGACTTGTGCTGGAAGTTTCCCTACATTGGACAGGTTCGAAAACTAATGCCACGTATATAGAAGTGAAAAGATTCGCAGAAAGAAGGAAGAGTGGACTGTGGGAATTCGACGTCCGCGGATGCGGAGTTAGCTTAACTATTGAGCTTTGATCTCCACTGCGGCGGTCAGAGGTAATAGAACCCCTTAATAATGAGATCCGTTTGTTGGGAGAACTCATAGGTTTGACCATGAACAACTACGTTTACCGAGATGCAACTGAGTGTAAATCTCTTTCGCTTTGGCCGGATACTCGTCCTCCGAACTACATTTCGAGAGTCGATAAATTGAAATAGCGGGGTATAAACACTCAAGCAGACGTGATGTATATGTGTTTAGGGCATGAGAAACGTCGGATGCAGATAAAGCATTTTTTGTTAATGTTCGTGTCGTGATGTATATGCATACTAATTCCTCCGAATTTCTTTTTTTTTTAGTTAATATGCAGTATCCATTTCTCACAAATGACTCATACATTTTCCTTATGTTATTTTTTATTAATTCTTCAGCGACATGAATTTTGTCGTAGTTTCTTATGAAATAATTTAAGATATTTTAATCATTGCTTTTTAAAGTTTTAGAGCTACTGACAANTTAAATAGAGTAACCGAAATATACATTGCTCCGTGAATTGCATTTTAATCGTGAAAAAAAATATATGAACCATGATCTTGTTTCCGATCCTATATTCATTACCTGCGGTTGAAAAAACAGGCCATGGTTATCAAATCATCCCTGAGCGAAAAAAATCATAGTTAAAATCAGCTCCAAAATTTAGCAAAAAATGCATCTTAATTTTGCCAAAAAGTTGTTTAAACTTCGTAGAATGTGTGAAAAGCCAATCACAACGCAACCTTTGTCGTTAACCTTGACGTCACACAACTGTATATCATAATCGAATTAAGAAAAAGGTGAAAACGAACGGATTACTTGAGCATCTGATATTTTTTTCATATCTTTGAGAGTGTTTCTTCCCAATTCGTTTAGTTCCTTCTGAAAAAATTCCGAGCCCAATATTTACTTTCTCCATTATCCGCAGCACTGATTTTTATTATTTATTTCTCCTACTCCCCTTTAATCGGAGCAAATGCCATCACAAAGGTGTATTTGTAGGACAAACTATGGTGCTTCCGACCCACATTCAAACCAGGCTCAGTATTTTCATTATAAAGAAAAGAAAAATGTTTTATTCCTTTTGTAGTCGGGTGTGTATGGTCGATTAGATTTCCGAACAGATCAACCGACTGCATTACTTCCAATGCGGCTTCTCATACGGCTTTTGACATGCGTTTTAAGAGTGACTTTAGCGCGATTTTATAAATTACATTCTCGTACATAGATATAAATATATAACCTTGTATGCATATGTATTATTTGTAGGTATTATACTTTCAGATTATTATATCAGAATAAGTTATTTTTTAAATTAAAATGCAGTTATTCAGTATGAGATGCCGGAATAAATAGAACTTCATCGTTCATCCTTGAACTTTATTCTTCTTAATAATAATCACACTCGTGCATTCCAAATTACTGTTTTTATCTCCATGATTTAATTCTAGGTTATCCCCTCCTTGTTTAGACTTCTCCCAGCCACGCTATATTTTCATTCTGCCCTTTCCTATAACTCCATCGTCCTGAATTCTCTCCCTAATTCCATGTCTCTCTCTCCTCTATTCTTCTTCCCCTCCCATCGTGGCTCTATTCTTAGAGTAGTTAGTCGCCTGGATGCGGTGGCTGCGACCCCAACCGCCAGGGGACTGAACCAGCACTTGTGACGCAGCTCCCGATCATTCCGACGCCCCTCCATTCCATCCCAATCGCTTTCCACGATGCTGCGAGGTGCCTAACACTGCCATTTCCAGAAGTACCCTCTTCTGCCAGCTTTGCCTTTGATAACATTCTGAGAGTTAAGTTAGGGTGTTTCTTCTCGTGTATTTTTCCTCCCGATTGCGCGCATGTGGATTCTCTGCGAGACGTTTGCTTGTTCTTATTCTCAACTCCAGAAAGATACATATATAAGTTAAATTACACGTTTTGAATGTGCTTTGATATTATTTTTGTGCCAATAGTGTTTGTACTTTTCAGAACGTTACTGGTGAGCTATTTCTGCGTATGTTTCCATTCATGAGTTCATTTCACTTAATTTCTTTTGTGTAGCTCAATATATAAATTGATAAATTTATGAAATCTTGACGAAACGTCACCACAATGGAAATTAAAAATAATTAATGTTTCATTTATTTCAAATCAGACGCTTACGCGTCCTAAATTTTGGATGTTCAGAATTGCTGAGGAGAACAGACAATTTAAGACGCCTTGCTTCATATGGTGTGGCTGATAGATCAGAAATAAAATTATTAAGAATGATATTCAGAAATTTGTTGTTTTACAGAAAAAGAAATTATTAATTTGGTAGGGCTTCTTAAAGTGTTATTGGTCTGGTAAGGAAGACAACTTATTTAGTTTTTGGAGTTATGATAAAATTTCTTGGTTTTAGTGATGTTGCTAAATTTTTCCTAGATCCAAATTTTAATATTTTGAAAATTTATCGGAAAACCTGCTACATCTATTTTTCTGCATCAGAGCTATATTTAGACGTTTGCATGTCGGTAGGAGTTTGTTAAGATGAAAGGATCACGCGGACAAAAAATGGTGTTGACTTGATTTAAGTAGAGTAATGCATTTAAGGATTCCTGTTAAATGGATTTTGGCACTTCTTTGGACCACACAACCGCGACATTTCTGGCCCAACTCGAGCGTAACTTCCACATGTTCTCCGTTGGCAGAGAGATGAAGAAGAATATTCCAACTGCTGATATGCGTAGCGAGCTGATTCAATCCCGAATACCTCACCAAGTGCCCCGGATGCGCCATCGTTAGTTTACATTACAGCAGTGTTCGCTATTGAGATGAATTGGAAATTTGATGAAGTATTTTCTCGTAAACATTCTTCCTTTACCTTCTCAAGTTAGTTAGAATTAGTTGGTAAAATCAATGTGATAAGAAAATTAGTTTACACTGTAAGAGTAATTTCACCGAGAATTTGTGTTCAAATGTTTCTCGCTTCGATCAGCTTTCACTTTAAAAATAAAGAGAATCGAAACCATGAGTCGTCCGCTGTAAGCAGTTCTCATTAAGAGCGTTAAACGTTCCGTGTTAACCCAGTTTCTAGTTCCATTGATCGATTCACCTCTATATCTCTGGCAGCAACAGCTATTTGTGCTCGTTTATCATTTTTACTCCAAACTTTTATTCCTCTTTTCGTCTTGGAAAAGCGTCCAGAGTATTCCGTAAGAGGTGCTTTGCTGCGTTTTAATACCAAAGATTCATAATGTAAACATTGCTTATGCCACTTCAGAAAATCCGGAAATAATGAAAAGCAAAATAAGGAAGTTTTCCTCGTTTAGAGCAAAAATAAATGCAAGTAGACTAATAGTTAATAGTAAAAAGTAAATAATACGAAAATAGAACATAAGACGTTTTGGAGAAAATTATTTCAAGTTCTCAGCACAAAGTGACACAATACCATTATGGAGAAATAATTATCGTTATCTTAAATTCATAAAATTTAACCTTTTAAAACTATATTTAAGAAAACAAACACCTTTTAGCATTCATCTGTACATGTAGACAGTAAAGTTTAAAAACCAGAAATAATTAAGTATGCAGAAATATTTTGTGTAATTTTTCTTTTTGTATGATTAACATATATTTTTCACTAATGAAGTAAATATGGAAGTATTGATTCCTATTCTATATGCTCTTAAGGTACCTTAATATGGAAAAAAAATTAATGACATTTTAATTGATTCAAAATCCTTTCTACTCTTGATTTGCTGTACAATAGTCCAAAAATAATTACTTAGATGTTATAAATAATTTTTAAATAGAGTAACCGAAATATACATTGCTCCGTGAATTGCATTTTAATCGTGAAAAAAAATATATGAACCATGATCTTGTTTCCGATCCTATATTCATTACCTGCGGTTGAAAAAACAGGCCATGGTTATCAAATCATCCCTGAGCGAAAAAAATCATAGTTAAAATCAGCTCCAAAATTTAGCAAAAAATGCATCTTAATTTTGCCAAAAAGTTGTTTAAACTTCGTAGAATGTGTGAAAAGCCAATCACAACGCAACCTTTGTCGTTAACCTTGACGTCACACAACTGTATATCATAATCGAATTAAGAAAAAGGTGAAAACGAACGGATTACTTGAGCATCTGATATTTGTGGCAATTGAGCCCTAGCTACATTCATTTTGGCAAATATTTTCACGCTGTGAGGTTTTTAATTGTTTTTTAGGCTCTTCATTGTACTCTTCCTCTCTCTTTTAAAGGGATTCTATCATTTCCATTGACAGAAATATAGCAGCTTTTTTAATCTAACGCCATTTTCCTTTCGGCCCCAATGTCGTAGATTCTCGCTGTATTATTACTTCCCCTTTCCTATCCATCCTTCATCCCTCATTTCTCTTTTTCTTTCCCCGAGAACATTCATTCCCCTTCCCCGGTATCTCGTCAGATTCATTTTTTCATCTCGACGGTGAAGATTGCCATTTCCATTCTTCTTTATTATTTCTCAGGCTGTAATCAATTTGTTTCCAAGAGACGCTTTCAACCTTGTTTCCTTTTGGCATAAGTGTGCTGAAGATAGTGTGTATCTAAAAGCTATGGCCAAAGTAACATTATCTACGGACTGATCGTCTGACTCAACTGATAGTGAAAGAAAAATTGAACACGGCCGTTAGTGAGGTTTAAAAATACTCCGTATGCCGTCTGTTAGCAGATGTTACTCCCTCTTGGAGGCAAACGGGAAGTTCCGGATTACTGGTTTCTAGGAATTATCCTCTTCGCATTTCGGAAACAAAGCTTCCATACTCAAGGGTTCCTCTCGTAGCCAGAACTTTTTGGTCCGCGGAGATTTGGACCAAAATTCCAGGTGCCGGTTCCTCTATGGGAAATTTTCCCGTTTGCCTCCAAATGAGAGTTCCGTCTGTCAACTGATAAGCTAGAATGACGTATTGAGGAAACTGAGTATAATGACAGTAATTTAAGTTTTAAATTACTTCGATTAATATCTGAGAGTAAAACCGTTGTACTCAAGATGTAAGTTAGTCAAAACAATAACTTCAAAAAATCTGTTCAAATTCTTGCTCACTGTACGGTGATAGTTGTTATAATGAATGCAAATACATGTTAATGATTACGGGACTATTAAAAAACAAATAGTGGAAAGTATTCAATTAAATATTTAAAAATATCCTTTTTTTATGTTAAAGGGAGTTTCAGATTTTGGAAGTGAATATATACACGTCGATGTCTTATTGGCTTCACAGCAAAAAGGGTTCTTCTTTCGATAAAATGACAGAAAAGTACAGGTTGGTTTGTGTTTGTGGTATTTATTGCAGAAATACATACAATGAAGGAAATTATGCACCATGAAAGAACGTTTGGCTTCGGTTGTGACGTTACTACGCAGAATATTAAAAAATTACAAGCATAGTGATGTTGAATTTTAAACTCGGTGTATAATCAATCATTCAGGAAGTAGTCACTTGGTTACATGATATAGTCACATAGTTACCATAAAATAGTCTATGAATAATCATCTATTCAAACACCATTCTTTTAAAGGGAAAGTATGTAGGTATTTGAAAATTCTTCATTAGATTTTTAATATTTTCTTGTATTTAAACCTTTCTTGCGAATCCACACTGATTGTTTTAATGTAAACTCAACCTGTGTCACCACTTCAGCTGCGAAACATGAGTAGTATGGCTATTTGTTGAGCTGTAGTTTAAATATTTAATACGTGCCTAAATAGAGTTTACGAGCGTTTATTAAATCTAGTCATAAAAGGACGCTGATGTTCGCTCAGACTAGAAAGTGTGGATTTATAATCACAATTCATTCTCTGAAGTTTATGACGGCGTTCACGTCCCATAAAGGGAATTAAAGATTCCGAGAACTTAATTTCAACTTTTGTCGGAAGTATATTTTTAGCCGACTCTTATTCAAATTCGATTCCTTTTCTAAGTAGAAAAAATTAGGAAGGCTTCTCTTTAATTCCGCACTGGATGAATAATTCAATTTTCTTTCAGAACTTTATTTATTTCTGGGTGCTAAGATGCTAAATGTATTTATGAATGACTATTTTTTCGATAAAGATTGAAAAGTTGACTGGATACAAATAATATCTCGTGGAATGAAAAATAAATTGACGATTTTATTGGGAAAAAGTTATGCAGAAGGGACCGTTTCGTTGGAACTTTGTCGATTTGAGGAAGAAAGGAAGTTTGTAAGTTCTTCATAATAATTTTGTATTTTATCGTGTAAATAATTCCAATTATTGATACATTGTATATCATTGTTGACTTAATATCGCATTTATATTAATTCTATACCTTTCCCAGAAAATTCTTCATTCTTTTAATTTTTCGCGCTCTTAATATACCAGCACACTATCATATAACGTGTAAGCTTATCACAATGTTTAACCGAAAAGCGTTATTCAGGCATGGCTCAGATGAACGTTTTGCTAAAGAAGATAAACGGCGGTGACCCTAAACGAATCAAACCCTAACTTTCACGAACAAAATTTTAGCCCCGTAAACTTTGTACCGCAAATTACGATGACTTAAGGTCCGGTAGCAAACTACATTTGCCTCATCTCCGAGGGCAAGCCACGTTCCCCTTATCCCTTAACCGTTCTTCACCAAGGCGAGTTACGCATTACCGTTTTAGCAGTCGCCGTAGTTTCGGACGTCGGCCTCGAAGATTTCTTCCGCCTCAGGGAAAAACAGTCTTCCCACGCCCATGAGATGATACGTGGAGATATGGAGCAAGGTTGGATGAAGCCCTTAACCTCGTCGCCCGAATCCAAAAGGAAAACTAATTCCCGGCCTTCCGCTCCCGTTTTTATTTCCTTCCTTTCCTCTTGTATTTCTTCGGATAACATCTTTATCTTCATCTAAGTGAATCACTCTCATCGGTGTTTTTTCCATTATTTTAGTTGAGAGTTTCTTAAAAGCTAGAAATTTCTTATCTCTCTCGTATCTAATCATTTTATTTTTGCTGCAAACCACCTCATCTATGGTTTATTCCCGCTGTTAGTTAAATGTTTTTAGCAAAAATGGTAATCCACAACTTTCTCTCTCGGAATGTTTGATATGAACATAATGATTATTGAACGTTTATGGTATAATTTCTATTTACGTTCTCTTAAAAAATATTGGTACGTTATTTTCCTTACGTATTTTATTAATGGATTATTTGGTTAATATTATTATATTACTTGGTCTCTCGGAAACGATTGGAGCTTAACTTTTATTTTGGCCCCAAGGAAACAAAAATCTTCCTCTTAAAAGAACTAGTTTATCGTTGTCTTTCGATTTTAATTAAACTGTAAGGCTAGATTGTGCATTTTAAAGTTCCATAGTTAAGGCTACATGAATAAATTCTTTGTGAGTTCTAATGAAGTTTGAAAAATATGTATGATTCACACTCAAAGATCTNAGTGTGACGAATCAAGGCAACTGCCAAAAGTGGAGAAATCGAATTAATTTTTTTTTGCCGCGAAATATTGTTTTTGATGCGAAATTGTGAGAATTTTGATAAAATGGACGAATATGTTGTGAAAATTAGTGGTTGTAAATAACCTGTTCACCTGACGGCCAAGGTAATTTTTGAATCCGAATTCACGCAAGAACAAATTGGGATTTCGGGCCCGCATAGAAAAATAATGGCAAGAAGAAGATAGTTCTTCTGGAGAGGAAACAATTTACTGGGATTCTAGCATTTGCTATCAAAATAAACAATTCTCAGAAAAAAACAACTTTGTGGGAGGGTATTCTTAATCGGACTCGTCGACATTTTGATGTTACACTTTCACAATCGAAGATGAGAAGAAACACTAATTTTTATTTATCAGTGCCGGAAGTGGAATGGGTAACTTACGGGAGAAGAACGAGGTTTTCGCAAAAATGACGTGTAAAGAGAACTTTTTCGTACTTTGTACGTGTTCTGTACGAGTCTCACGTGTTGCATAATATTAGTCAAACTGAATTATCCATGTTTATGTATTTCGCTTACATTTTTATAAATTCAGACTGTGAATAAGTTATAAATTGATTTAAAACATGCTTAACAATTAAATAAAATTAAGAGAAGACAGGTCAAAGAGTAATTTATTACAACATCAGCTCAAGCAGTTAACTTCAAAACTTCAAATGGCTAGGAAACAAAATTTGTATGGCAAAACGTACATTTGTTTGTGCGTAACAAGTCACATATAGCTTATGCTCAAGGAATTACGACCGATTCTTGCCCATGGCGTAAGCGGTTCCATACGTAATTACCGATTTCAGTCTCGATTTTCCGATGTTGATGAATTTGTGCGGATTGCTGGATAAATAGGTACCAAATCCGATCACGAAAGCCGCGGGATAATGGCAATGCGTAATACCTCATTTACTCGGTAGTAAATGTTGTCTGGCTTTAATCCTTCAGTATACTTTTTGCCTCGGGTAGTTAAATAACTCAATTCTTGATGAAATAACGAAACTTTTTATCTTTCAAGAAACATTGATTTTTTAGCTAAATCGTTCATAGTAAACATTATGTAGCATATTTATTGCAAACAGTGGTAATCTTTCATAATTATTTCTTATCTAGCCTTTCATCGAGCTTTTATAATTTTTAATTTTTCCTAGTCATGCCAAACGTATTAGGTCAAAGGAGGTAAAATATTTATTTTTTCGTATGCCGTATGTTTCAGAGCATTTTTCAAATTATTGCTTTATTTCTTGGCTTGATACTGTTTGATTTTTATTCTTCTTATGTCAAAAAGTTATCCATAAAAACAACACAAAAACAGCTAACTAGAATCGACTAGGATACAACGTTAGATTTAAGAAAAAACATTGCAAAAACACGTGAAGAAGATGCAACATGCCGGAGGTATGAAGCATGGTGAGCAATCACTAAACTCAAAACAAATGAACTGCATAATTAAGCCCTGCATATTGCCGTTCATTTAAATCAAGCTATCCCAATAGATACATAGGTTGCTTATGGCATTCCCTTCATCCAGCTTCAGCATTTTTATAGACGTAAAACCAACTGGTTAGCGTGCTAGCGGTCCAACCCCAAGGTCCGGGTTAGAGTCCCGGCTGATTGGGATTTCCTGGTTAGGGCATGTTGTACGTGATCGTCAAGGATAATTATTATTAAAATAGGTATAATAAGGATTATCTTCCTACTTCCATCAAAGGAGTTATTATTACTCTGGAAAAAGAAAATATTTCCACCTCATTCACGAATTGAGTCTTCTACCCTCTCGAACTTATGTGTGCACCGTTCCTGTATTAGCTCATGCCCTCGGAAGTTAGCTTTTGGAGGCAACGTAATGGAATGGACGACTCAGTGGTTCTCAAGGTCCTGTCATATAATTGGAGGAAACCAATTATGACTAGGATAGAGATGTTACCGAAATAATTTCTTGAAGGAAAAACAAAACATTTTCTTCATCAATGATGTTTATTGGATAAATAACTGTAGTATGGAATGGAAGTGAGGAATAACCTTGAATTTTTTTACATCGAAAAGATAAATAGTTTTTTGTTGAACACCACGTTTAATTTCATGTAACAATAAATTAGGTCTGGAATTTCAAAACGTGCTCCTCCTCTGTCCAATATATTCCTTCGAAAAATTTTAAGGAACCTCTTCAGTCGAATGATCGCCGTTCATTCTCCTCTCCACTTGACAAAAGATATTTTTCGATCCAAAAACTTGAGTAACCAATGATGAAGATCATTTTCCTGCTGTTTAATTGTACGATTGGTAAATCAGAACTTCAGCAATATGTTGTTACGTTAATTATCCTTTATCCCTTATCTCGGTTTTTATCTTTTCATTTAATTTTTCTACCAACTTTTACTTAAATTAAGCACTCAAGAATGTACTCCTTTCCCTAGTTGCGTACGCGAAATGGATACATATAGTCGCAATAATCTATAGAAGAAAAGTGATATATTTATTCTTAAAAGTGCTAATTTTCCTCAATACATAGAAGAATGAATTATGCAACCCTTTGACCGTATTTAAGAGTCAATGTTTCGAAGGATCTTTGAGTTTAAATTTACCCTGAGAATTCTCGTTTTCATTATCGTCGACATCTCAAGGGTTGGCGCCTTTTCATTTATTACTTAAGTTGGAAAGACTCAGGGCGACCGTTTTCATTCATCGACCCGAATTAAAATTAACCCTTTCATCGATCCACGAGACGCACTCAGACCCAAAAGAAAGGAATTAGAAAACGAAGGTAATTTTTGAAATCATTCCTGAAAATGAGAAAGATTCTTTTAGGCTTTGCCCAATGAATTAAAATAATTTTTATTGATTATCAGGATATGAAGGTGCTTTAAATATAAACCCTGTGATATAAACGCAAATAATTGAGCGAAAATTTAAATGGGGCAGGAATATTTGCAGGAATGCTGAATAACATTCTATGTTCATTACTATCCGAAAATGTTAATATGACAATACCTTCCCTGTTTAAAGTAGTTTCTTCGTTTTTATAACGGTTGTCATCCTTTAGGAAAAGAAATGTATTCCGCTGAAATCAATTTCTTCGATATGCTGTAGATGAACTGCATTATCTCGCTGTATAAAGATATCTAGATGACGTATTCACCTTGGTTCGTTTTTTTTTAAATATGTAAATTTTGTAGGGCCATTTACAATCAATCATTGTAATCGAAATTGAAGTCAATGACTCTAAATGAAATGCAAATTTAAGACTATTCGACATTTCATTAAAAATTATATTTCCTCTTTCCGATCTTTGTGGCCATTTTTGAGCTTATGAAAGGTGTAGTTGCGGTTACTGATTTATTTGGTATATAAGAATCCAAACTGAAGGAAAACAGTAGTGCGAAAGTATTCTTTATGTGAAATCGATTGTGTGAGCATTGAAAGGTTCACATCTTCTAATATTTTTACACTTTATTTTGACGTCCGGATACATTGAATACCTATGTATTCTAATGCCTTAAAGTAATAAAATCGTTAACAATATTTCGAACATAATGCAACATCTGAAGTTCATGTACTCGCGGAACGACTTTGTAATTAGTTTTCCCTCTTCCTCATACCAACGGAGATTATCGATGAACGTGTCTCGTTCCTCGAGATTTCTCCTTCGTCTAATCCTCCATTCTTCTCGATTCCTCCACTTCCTAATCTCCTTATCCTCTTCCTTTTCTCTTCCCTTTCGGTCCACCTGAGAAATCCCATTCCTGCGTCCGCTGCTTTAACGCAAGCGACTAAAAGGTAGCGAAGACACACGAGAAGCCTTCATTTCCCAAGCGCCTCACCTTCCGGCCAAACTGCTGCAAATCGATAAATCAATATCCTCCCTTCTCTTTCTCTTTCCCTTTCATCGCCCTCTTTCCATCTCACTCGCGCTGCCTTTTATGTTTCGTCCTTTATTTAAATTTTCATCAACTTTCCTAAGCTTCTCCCTCTCTGCCAGCCTTTTCCCAACCATTTCTTCCTCATCAAGAAAAGTTCTTATTTTACAATTTGCATTCTTTTTATTTCAATAAGGTAAATGTCAGGTATTGTTGATCAAGAGAAAACTTATTCCTCTGTTGCTGAAATAAGGAAAATTACGTCAGTTTAACGGAGATTTCCTTTTCTCCATCCAATAAAACTTTTTTTTTCAATTTGTACCCGACATGGCGATTACAAACTATTTATATTATTATGTAATTAATTATTGCGTGATATTTTCCCCATATTTTAATCATATTTCACTTCGTTTATTTTTATCTTTCGGCTCTCTTTTTATCCTCATACATGCTTATGAACGGTTATGTATTCAAAATTAGAGTCCTCTTAACATGATAGAACGAAACGAGTCGTTTCCGCTTAAAACATTACTTCCATTTTCCTCATCGAAGAAGTGAGTTCCACAGATGAACAGGGAACCATTTCTTCATTCCAGTACTGTACATTCGTCTCAATCGGTAGTTCCAGTTAAAATGCCTTCAGTGATATTTCTATGTGCGAAATGGCTCGGCTAACGAAGAAACTTCGTACGAGAAGCACCTTAGTTCGCTCTGATACGATTTCTCATAAGTTACCAAATCGGAAATTTTCCATAAACACAATCAAAATATAGGAACACTCTTTTACTATTTAATAGGAATGGGCAGCGTGTTTCAGTAACTTACAATGCATGCGTGCACAGGCAAACATTCGTTAGCTGAGTCAGAAAAACATTGGAAAAAATGTTCATTAGCCTGAAAATCGTTATCAGGGTTAATGGTTTGCTAAGTTATCATCGCATACGCAGATTAGGGGAGTGATTTCAGTACTGGTTCTCTGATAAGAGCTGTCGCGTAAGCAGAATGAAAAGTTTTGAACTTTTATAACTTTATCATTAAACATTCACTGCAAAACATGTCAAAACACTTCCTTTATAGCCGAAGCCATTCTGATACCCTATATAATAAATCGAAGGCCTCCTAAATAGCCAATGGGATAGCACGTTCGCCTTTGGTGTAAGCGGTCGAAGGTTTAATTCCAGGTGGGAGCCCACATGTGCGAAATGACATCAGCTGTTGAAGAACCTTGAACAATACTTCTGCTACTATAAATTAATATTCCAAAAGGACACATTGGTTCAGCTCATGTAAGAGGTTCGCAATTCTTTGCATTTTTAAGGGATTCCTCTATCTTTCAAACATTTATACTTATACTCGTGAGCCAGTCTCTTATCTATTCTATCTGCCGTTTTGAGTCGCATTGGAACCGTCTTTTATCCTCAACAAAATGTCAGTTACTTTTCTATGCCTTAAGTTCCCTCTTTCATACCTTCTTTCTTTTATCTCCGTCTTTCAACGCAAGAGTCCAATTCCTTCTCTTCTGAGCTTTCTGCCTGTCATCTCCCGCAGCTTCAATCTTCACCCATTTTTCTGAGCATCCATCTCATCTTCCCTTCGTCTCCTTTAAACGTGCTTTTTTTCCTTATAACGGAAGTGCTTTCAAATTTGGGCTTATGGGAAATTCACATTGCACCCCCTTCATTTTGTATTATTTATGAAAACGTAAATAGTTTATTGTAAAAATCTTGGAAAGGAAATATTTAGTGGCTTCAAAGACGAGAATGAACCACCTCCTATCCGATAATTTCGGTTTTCTTTAACACGTGAAACCTACGTTGAATTTTCTTCAGCCTAGTTGTGCGCAACATTCATAAAAACATGGTTCCCATGAACACGAAAGCTAGAAATTACACAAAAATAACGTTGAAATTGGGTTTTCTATTTGAGAGAAATCTTTCGCTTCAAAAGCGAAATTAAAACTTTTTGTTATTCGAATAATTAAAACACCCTACGTCATTGATTTGAGATAGAATATTCCAGATATGTTTTGTCATTCGAATAGAAGTGTGAACGAATATTTCTGAAGTGGTTTAAAGCAATTAAAGGTTAAGGGTATGGTAAAATAGATGGATCGGGCGTTGGGAATGTGTAATTCCAGATAAATGCTGTGGCAAAAAACATGCTTTCGTACACCACCTACTCACATCATTAGATATGTACGTAAATATTATTGAAATGAAACAGTGGCCATCCGATATTTATCGGATATACTCGAACCTGAATAAGCAAAACTCGCTAAAGTGAGAATGATCGCCAGGTCCGATCATTTTAAACCCCGTTAACATCCAAAAGAGAGAAAGTTGAAACCTCTGTAAAATAAATTCGTTATTCCCATCCAGAATTCTGAAAAGAAGACCTCCTCGTCTATTACATTTACAAGCGAGAGTGTCTTAAGAAAGACAAGTTAGTTGACTAGTGTCAGTCACTGAGAGAGATTCATTGTGTTCTCAGGAGTCCGTCCACGGACAGAAATGGAAGCGAAGATGAAGATCAGGCAAATAGGAGTTTGGATAGAGAAGGAAAGTCCTTCCCCATAACGCTTTGAAAGCGCAAGATATTATGCCCAAGTATTTCGAATTTCCGACTGATATTCATCAGTCGAATTCTGATAATGTTATGAGATTGAAAAAATATTTACAATACAAAAATATTATAATTACTACTAATGATTTCAATTACTACTATTTTTACCATTGTGCGCTAACACTAAGTCTATTGCTTCCAAATCGTGTTGCTTTTATCCTTATGCACCAGATGGAGATCGCCAAATTGGTTTATCAGGGAATTTTAATAGGTTGTCGTAAAAAGATAGAATTCAATTTTACTTTGAGCTGTTTCCGTTACGAGCTGAATAAAAGAATAAATTATTTTAGTAGAAATGAGTTTTCATTCAATTTCCACGTTCTCGTATTTGATAGCGCGGTTTTATAGCCAGAGGATTTGAGAGATTGATTCGCAAAAATTTTGGCTTGCGTTGGAAACACCTTTATCGGATTAAAGATAAAATATTAATTTTAACATTTTTATATAGAAGTAAGAGATTTTTAAAGACAAACTGCTCTTTTCGCAGCAAGGCATTTAAACATGTCATTCAAGACTACTTTTTCCAAGAATAAATTTTAATTGCTCAACATAATATTCACGATTATAATTATCTTTTATGTTTCCTGTCTATTTATCTCGAATTTATTTATTTATTGAAACGGTGGAAAATAAAAAGACCTTCAATTTCCTTTTGTGTATCGCATAGAGAAAGATTCGATATTTTAAGTTTAGTTTAGGCATTTTACCGACCTCGGTGGCGAAATGGTTAATGCACTAGCCACTGATAGCCCTGGTTCGAGTCTCATATTATCGTGTTTTCACAGGCTAGCGTTTGGATGTTAGGATTCGTCGTTTTTGGCCCAATGCGAAATTATTAGAACGGATATAAATGTTGGTTCCTGTTTCCGTTAAAGAAATAATAATGATTTTACATATTTTCGATTAATTCGAAACTATTAAATGCGTGAAATGTGTAAAAATGTGATGTGTAAATGTATGTATGCTAATAGTCTTCTAGGTTTTTAATAGCTACAACGTAAATCGTACCTTAAATTATTGAAATATGAGAGAGCAAGTGGTAAATAAGTTAAGAAAACCCGCCAAATAGATGTAGAACTAGCAACATATCTTTGCCTTTAGTTCTCTCGTTTACAGAGATTAAACAAAACTTTTCCCTTGGGTGTAATTTACAGAATCCTTAAAAAAAGTCAATTTTGCGAGACCATTTTATTTCTGTACTCAAAACATGATGAGGCCGTTGAAACATTGATGAAGCTGTTGGAACTTGCCGTCCCATTTTCTTCTGTATTACAATATTAAACGGAGCATACAGTTGTTTTTCCTTATTGTTTTATCGTTGCCCTTGCTTTCACTGAAAATGTTTAAGTAAATTAGGATGAAATATTTTCTTACCAATTCAAACATTTTAGCAAACGTCAACATTGTGGTGCATTTCCTTAAATATAGCCCTACAAATGCAACTATCCGATTGACTTCGCATAGATTTTACGATTTTAATGACCAAAAATGATTGAGTAGCAGTTGACCAAGAACTAATCATTTCCATCATACAGTCGCATTCCTGTCATATAGAGTACTTCCCTCTCCTAAATAATTCCGCATTCCTTAGCTGTCAGCTCAAATTTAAAAAAACAAATTTCGAAAGATAATTCTTCTCGAATTAACATCGTTAATCGCTGAACGGTTCATTACTGTAAGATATAATGAAAGTTGGTGATTAATAAATGGTCAAAACGCCTGCTTCCAATAATGTTATGTTACCGCGGGATAAAGCAAGCAGCGGATAAATTGAAAACAGAACAGCATCGGCTTCTCGAAGCGACCTTCCCCATATGTTCGTCCCATCCGATCGATGAAATTCCCGTAATTATCCCGCAGACTCATAAAGCATCATCCGAGCCAATTTGTAATCCCATTAATTTATGTAACTCTCCGTCTCTAGATAGATGAGCATCGAGAGAAATGGTCGAAAAAAACAATGGGTCGGTCGTATTTTCTTCCCTCAGAGGGAATAAGGACATATAATGAACCATCGAGGGAAATTTGGAGGAAATATGTGAGTATAGTGCATAGTCATACGATGAAAAAACGGAGACAAGTGCTCGGAAACTAATTTCCCTCACGGATGAGTGCATTACATGCCCCTTCCCTAAATTTCGCATGGCCTTTTTATTCGATTATACCCCGATCCCTACCTCAAGCCTAACTTGGGCCCGTCTGTCTCTCTTTCGACCATTACTCCATCTACTACTCAATTCCCTACGCCCTCCAGTCCTTTCCAATTCGCTAATTCCACCTCCCTATTCCGATTTTCACCTCCTAATAAACTTTTCTCCTTTTCCACCGATGGGAGTTCCGAAAAAATCGTAGCTAACCTTCGTCTCTCCGTTTGTCGGCCCTGAAATAAAAGAAGTGTTGCCATTTATTTTTCTTCCAAAAAGAGTATTGTGAGACGAGCCCAAGTTGGAAAAATAAATTAAGGGAATAAATGGAGGAATGAAATAGAGGGAAAACACTCGTCCCATTCTGTTTTATTTTTGGATTCTATTTTTCGGGGAAAAGCACCTCAACGGACCCTTTCCGATGGTCCGTATCTTCCAACTCCCGTTCTTTTACGTCATGCGAGACATTTCTGCTTTTTATATTTTATCCCATGTTTTGCGACTGGGGGTTATTCTTCCTCGCTTTCATTTCGTACTTTCCCTCTCATTTCTATTTTCATGCATCTCAACCGTTCTTCGCCTTCTACCCTTTATTGTGTTTTTGCTTCTTACTGACATCTTAACCCATGGTTACTCGAGCCTATGTGGATGCGAAATGCGTTCCCACTATACTACTTCCTCAAAACTTCCTGTTTTGAGGAAGTAGTATAGTGCTGCACACCTTAAACCTGATTAGGGAAAATTTTAATTTATATTTAAGCAGACTTTTGAAGTTTTAATCACTGAATTATGGTAAATTATTTCTTCATCTACATCTACATATGTACCCTGCAAGCCGTCTTTCGGCGTGTGGCAGGGGGTGCAAGCACCATGACTCTACTTCTGTAATCGATTGCTTTCGCGTATCGTTCGCGGTAAAAAATGAATTCTTGAAACGATTTGTTCTAGCATCTATTCTGATATATCGACATTCGGGTATGCACATGCCGATATTTCTCCTTGGATTTCCAGCCTCTCGGCTTTCCTGCTTTGTAAATTACCTTCTCCCAATCCAAAATACTTCTGATATCCATCCTCATCCACAGATATAACTCAAAGTTGAAGATGGCAGGAGACATTCAAACGTTTTAGCTCTATAATTTAGAAAATTTGATTACTCTTATTACACTTTTATGTATAAAAGAGAGTAACTTAATCCTTGCTCTTCAAAAACCATTGGTTAAATAAATCTTATTTACAATTTTAATTTACTTAACTTATGAGGAACCCATCTTTCGTGTCACATTACCAATGAAAAAGAATATAGCACAGGGTTACGAGAACAATTTAGGATTCCCAGATAGCCTAGTGGACAACGCAGTCGACTTCGGTGAACAGTTCCGGGTTTGATTCGCCTACGTGCGATATGACCTCAGCTCTCGAGCCACTTTTAACAATACCACAAGAATACGTTACGAGTTGAATGGAGGCCGATGACATAAATTGCTAAGGTCTAATGCTTTATATACATTTTGGTTTAAGTTCACTTCACTTCCTTTGCATTATCAAATACAAATTATGCGACATATTTTCATTTTGAATTCGTTTCTTTGCTCGGTAATCTAGTAAACTTACTGATCTCATACACAGAAGACTTTCTTACGGACGAACATTGAGAAGATCTACGAGCTAGATATCGGGAACGGTCTATATAACGATAATTACCAAATTTTAACAAATTTGGTAATTATCATGGACCTGTTATCAACTCTGAGTGCATAAATATCAATTTATAAAGAATGGGACTAATGCTATGGGAAAAAGCGTGAGTCCCTCCACTTTATAAAGAAGTAAATTATCGCAGGAGTATTTTAAGGCGGTTATTCCCACTTTAAGTTCTAATTTACCAGTTCGTCTTCCATTATATTGATCTGTCAATCCAAGCTTTCGAATGGATCTATTATCAGTAAAATTTAATCAGTTGAAATGAAAGCTATAAACAACTTTTCCGACATCAAATCTGGTAGCGTTCGCAAAACTATTTCAGGGTAGAATAGTGGTTATGATAACTTTAATACTAGATATTATTAGAGGTTTTTGACGATTTTTTGTCTGTAGTACAGATTTTGCTACAGAGAAGTACATGTGAGCAACGTGTAAAGGTGATGATATCACCTTATCAAAGATTATTCAAACAGACCTGTTACTTGTTTCGAATTCTTGGAACTAAGAAACTGTGAGTTTTAAGTCTGTTTTATCTATGAAGCGCATAAATATGAGAGTATATTACCTTATAACATGGATTAGATGGAAAAGGAGACTAAATCTCAATCTTGCCCAAATAAATACGATTATTATTGATATTATAAATTCAAAGAAAGAGACTCGGTGGTAATATGACCTTACAAGAACACATTTACCCTTTAAATGAAAAAGTAGGTGGAATTTCACGTTAAGCAAAGCAATATTCACAGTGAGAATTTAAGGAATCTGCCCTTTCTTCGGCTAATTGACCTTACCAGAGAATACTGCTGCATATATTAACCCCTCGAAATAGGTACCATAGCGGTGATTAGGAAAAAAAAGCAAATACGAAGAAAACAGACTGTAGCCATTCTTATATAGGTAGACATCACTATTCTATTAGAGGATTAAAAACACTCCGTAAGCCGTCTTTCGGCAAGCGGAACTCGCGCTCAGAGACAAACGGGAAGCTCCGGATTACTGATTTCTGGGAATGCCCAATGATCACAGACAAAACCTCCATCTTCAGGGGGTCTCCACAAAAAAATGAGTCTAATCCGGAGCTTCCCGTTTGTCTCTTAGCGCGAGTTCCGCTTGCCGAAAGACGACTTACGGAGTGTTCTTTTAACTTCTAATTCATAATGTTCCAACTTTCTTTTTCTTATTATCACTATTCTATCCAATTACTCAAGTTATTGCATTGTAGCTCACGTTACTTAATAAAAAATTTATCTAAGAAAATATGTCAATTTTTATTGACGAGTGAGAGTATTTTGCGTACACTTACTAAACGTACCATATGAATAGGTTTATATACCGAGCTAATTTTGTTATGTGATATCATATACCTTACATACACAATGACAGTATGAATATTACTCCGTAAGATGTTGGAAAAAAGTATTTTAATTGATGTTTTCATTATTCCATATACATATGTAACAGAAACACTGTGAAACTAAACTCAATATGGGAAGGCGTTACCTCGTGGAAGGCCATTACAATGAAATAAAGACCGTTTCGTACACTTCCACAGCAATTTTATTTATGGCAACATGTTTCGCTAGTGTCCTAGCATCATCAGGCTTTATGATGCTAGGACACTAGCGAAACATGTTGCCATAAATAAAATTGCTGTGGAAGTGTACGAAACGGTCTTTATTTCACTGTGAAACTAACTCATCTTTAATGCACATTTTTAGCACTAAGTTTAATCTATGCATACTTATCTGGGGAAATTGTCATAGATTTGTATGTCACACATCATCTAAATATTTACTCATAATTTTCATAATCTTCCTACATATATTTATATATTTTTCTCCTTTTTTCAGGTGAGTATTCCTCCGGTTGAACTAATTCCTCATTTTCATGTAGTTGGTAAGTTTTTATTCACCAGTATCTGTAAGATTTTGTCCAGAAAGCACCTAAGCATCGGAAATACAAAATGTTATTATCCTAGCGCCTCAAGAATGTATACTAATAATCGTTCCCCTTTGCAAATATTTAGATTCTTCATGGATTCGCTTGCCAATTTTTCTTGTACCTATTAAATTCAAGTCATCCATGAAGTTTTTTGAATTTCCATAGGAATGTTCATCAAAATTTTAAGTAAAAAGTGTTTTTGAATGATGACACTTTGAAATTAAAAATCATGGAACATGAGAAAATCTTCTGCGTTTGGTCAAAAAAAGGAAAACCAAATTTTGAAATAAAATTTCATATTTAATTAATTAACTTTAATGGCTTCCATGTGAAACCTCCATTTAATTTTCGATTCATTTGTGTGGTTTCATGATTGAAAAGTGCTCTACAGAATTTCCGGGTGGAAGGATGAAGTTCTATGCATTCGTTTACTTATGAATGTAATGGAGAAAAGTACAAGAGAACGGAGAAAGAGCCGCATAAATGGAAACAAATTTTAAAAATTGATAATTTTCAGACTTAAAAAATTCCGTTATGCAATTGAAAATACTACACGGACGTGATTGAGTCATTTAGAAAACGTTGTAGATATTGAGCTGTTTTCGTTCTTCTTAGGTTCAAAAGTTGAATACTGAAATATCGAAGAATTATATGTAATATTAGTGCGATGAACGCAATATGCAACTGGTTCTTTTCAGAATTATGATATAGAAATTTACCAAGGTCCCCGGTAAATAATGAACCCTTTATCTAAATAAAATAATAAAAATTATATAAAAATGAGAAAACAGATTATGCATAGCGATGCATGACGGAAATCAGTCAAAGGAAATGTAACAATAGAAACTCCTTCAAAATCTCATGCAAAGATGCTTTACTCCTCACTTTTTCTGTAATATAAATTATTTGGATTGGTCTCGCTGTGTGTTTTAAGCAAACGATGACGGTATATTATTAGTCAATTCTCGCAATCACCAGAAAGTTTGAAATGCGCATAATCTATAAAGTTAAGAGTCTCGAAAGTTTATAAAAGCACGTTATCATTTAAGATAAACCTGAATCATAGAATGTTTTAAAGGCTTAACTCCATTCTTTGGATCAAAATGAGGTGACGTAAGTAAATCCAAAACAAGGAAATTCAAGACAAGGAAATCCAAACAAGGAAATTTTGTGGAGAAAGGCCTGGTATTGGCGGGAAGAGGTGGGAAGTGGAATATTACGAAGGTGAGGGAAATTATTTTTTGTAAAATAGTATGGAGAGATAGGAATTTCGCGGAAAGGAGTCGGTAATGAAAAGCATAGAGGATAGAGACAAAATTACTTTAATATTTCGGAAATGAATAAAAAAACGCCCTTTGAGAGAGGGAGAAAACGGTCTCGGATGTTAGTGTTTGAAAAGAACCTTAAAGTACCAATAGATAAAATGTTCTGTGGTCATAAATAATTGACTGCATACTTTTAAAATCAGCCAGAGAAAGAGTAATATTTATTAAAAGTCACCGACTAAATAAGGATAATACTTTCATTGGTAATCCATGGGGGCAATTACCAAATGAATGCGAATGATACGGAAATTCTATTCTATTCGTTTTGTTGGTTAATTTAATAACGTATTGTTGGAATGCTATCTCTTAGCAATTCATGGTAAATGCGAAGTTAAAAAGCTGTTGAATTATGATTAATGAGATTTGCTCCATTTACGGAAATTGATGTAATCCAAAAGATGCACTTTATTTTTGTATTATCCGCGACTATCCTCCCGTTATCAGTTTTGGAGTATATCATGGAATTGATGAAAATTTCCTCAATCGAATGTCAGTACCATTTCAGTGTTATAAATCAGTTGTTCTCAAACGTAAGAATCCATTTTCAAATGGATTCCATGCAAGTTTATAGCGCAATTCTAGAAAATAACCATTCTTTTCTTTATGTTTTCAAGGATATTAAGTATTTTGAACTCATTTGAAAACAGAGGAGCGACGACAACTGAAAAAACAAATTGTAGGTCTTCCTGTCTCAACTTCTCTTTTGAATACTTTTGGATCAAAATTAATGGCAGTAGCCAACATAAATTTAATATTCGTACGCGGATATATTTAATAATTGGCTGAAAGAATTGCACTTTAACCTTTTAGGCGAATTCCTTATATTTGGTCCATTAAAATTGTTTTACTGTTGTTTTAATGTAAGTTAATAGAAGCTGAATACTATTTTAAGCAATACTCACATCGCTTTATAAATTTTAAGATATTGACAGAGATAAGGTGTTTCCATTCGTAAGCAGATTTTCTGGTATTACTCATCTCTCAAAACTCGGATTCTCTCGTTTGTGTGAATTATAGGATTATCTCTTTGGTTGGATCCCTTTGAAATATTGGTAAACACTGCAAGAATTAGACACGTGGTTCATAGTTGATCATAAGGTTGAATGCAAAATTTACCGCAAGCAGCTTATGTAAAATACCTTCTGAAAATATTAGTTATTGTGTAACATAATTATAATGCTATCGTTTAGTAAGAAGTTTATTCAGAGGAGAAGTAGCCCAAGTTTTGACCTCATAGTTCGAATGTATCTGAGCAAACCATTTTCTCCGATACTTTTAACTCCTTAAAAGTTGTTATTCTCCAAATCTATATAATATTCCAGCGTAAGTTATCCCAAATTACGATAGAGAATTTAAAAAATACGGTGCCGTTTCTGTTATCATCCTTCATAAAGGCATTAGAGAGGAGTCATACATTGATAAAAAGGCTATATTATGGTTCCTTAGATTAAATAATAAGTTTCTGATCATCAAATTTTCATATTAATGGAGTTGAATATCATCACTGCTCCTCTTTCAGTAAAATGTATATTATGTACTCCTTACTATCATTTTATTACGTGAGTGAGTCGTGCTACAGATAGAGGTCTTGCGTCGTGAATTAAGGCATTTCCGTGTGAAAGTTAATCGTTGTTTATCGCACATGAAACTACTGGTGTAATTTGTTCTATGTTATGGTTTGAGACTTTTCACCAAGGCTTTGTCATGTTACTCAAAGTACGGATGAGAATTTGTTGCACATATTGATGCTTTATATTACACGTTTAAGGCTTCTTATAAATTAGTATGCTCACCGAAAACATATTCTATGTCGTTATTGTTACGAAAAAATATCCTTATCTTTATTGAAACATTATATATGCTGTGATTATCATTGTATATTATTCTCTGAAGATATATTCTGACGGAAAACTCATTGAGAAGTTTCATGGACCGTTTTTCAAATACTTTTCCTGATGGCTTTGAAATAAGAAACGCCCTCTTTACGCGCCATAGCCACCATCTGTTGGCGGATGCGAAAACCACGCCAGCCGATCGAGTTCACTTCGTGACTTGTAGGTGGCGGACAAGGAGCCTCTCACAAAGTATCGAGTGACGTATGTGATTTTGGCTGTGTGCCATATATGAACATAAAGCAACGTTTTAAAGGAGAAAAAGTGAAAAGGAGTGTACTATACTGGGTCCACTCATTTAGCAGTTAGTGTATCATTGGAAGAGCAAAGTCAATTTTCTTTTTTTTTTAATTCGTGCAGGGTTTGAGGTCAAAACATATCGTCTACCTATTTCACAGATTACTAATTAGTAATTTTAGAAGAAACGCTGGGCGATTAAATGTTAAAGAATGAAAAAATATCCTACATCTTTTAGTTTATAAAAATAGTACACCTTTTGCCATAAGTGACGATAGAATAGATATGATATGAAACAAAACGTCTATTTTCATGGTCTAATAATTGTATTATATTATTTTATTTAGTTATGACAGCGTATTTGTTTAGCGATATTTATTTATCATGGAAATCGCGCTGCATTACTGAATCATTTTATTTGAATTAAGTCAAATTATGAAAAAGAAAAAAACTGCTATATTCATCAAAGATTTGAACTTTATTTGCAAATTGATTTCGCAGGCCGGACTCAATCTACAAACATTATATGAAGAAAAGTAACGTTTTTGAAGTATTATCGGATCTTAATGAACCAATAATTATTTGCTCATCAAGTCTAAATTCGTTCGTCTTCCGCTAATTCTTACCCTAACTCAGTCTGAGAAAATATGAGGAAACTTCTTCACGAAGCCTCGTTATAACTTCCCAATTAAAAAGGCTGCCATGAATTAAAAAACAATCCCGTACTTGGGGGATTCCGGGACAATAAACGAGCATCGCAAGTCAGCGATACCCCGGGAAAGGCGAGCTCACCTGCGAGTTCTATGTTTTGCCGATACGTAGCGCTGGCGCGTAAAGCGCAAGCCTTGCAAGAGTTCTGGCCATGGCCGTCAGAGGGCGCTAACGGCGGAATGGTTCTTTTTTTGTACCGGAAGGTTTGTGTGTGTGCGTGAAGTTGAGTGTATGTGTGAGGCTGTGTCGTCATCGTCCCCCGAAGTAGTAGCTCTCTGGGTTTCACGACCTCCGCCGACTCTCGTTCCGTCCATCTGGCCTTCCTTCTCTCTCTCTCTCTCCTCATTTCCTATTCTCCTCATAACACTCTCTCTCCCAATATTCGTGCCTTTTTTGCATCCCTCTCCTGACCGCTCTTTTTCTCCAATCTTCACAACTTTCCTCTCCGAAAAAACTCACCCACTTAAACCCTCCTCCCCCACCCCTGGCAGTATTCCCCCTCTTCCCCCTCCCCCTTCCCCATCCCTTCACTTCTCTAACTCCACGCCCCTTCCTATAGGGTACTCCGACCTTGAATCACTTCGAAAAGGATAAGAATTCTCCCGCCAATACTCTTAATCCGGCACTCTTGTCCAAGGATTCCCGCAGACCCAACCCAACCTAGTCCAAACTAACCAAATCCTCTTCATATATTGTGTCGAATTCCATTCTTGCCTTCACGTTTTCCCCGTATTCTTCCCAAACTATCTCTTTACCCAAACCCAACCAATTGGATAAATACACTTAATTATAGCATAATTTCATAGGGGTAAAGTTAACCTTCCCTTCATCAGCTAATATATATCTGTTCTTTTTCTCCACATCCCTCTTTGGGCCCTTGCCGAGCTTTATTTTCCTCTCCCGCCCAACGCATCTATTCCAACCGATCTCTCCCAACACAACCCAGCTTCCCCTCAAATTTTCCCCGATCACATCCCCGTTGTCACCTTCTCCTCTCATCGTAGCACCTCAGCCATATCTTCTCTCTCTCTCTCTCTTCCCCTTTCCCTCCCCTTCCTCTCTCTCTTGTTCCTTCTCATATTCTCTCCGAACCCTACGGACTTTACGCGAGAGTCGGCTGGATTAACGACGGTGCAGGTTGTCTTTTCCCCTTTACCCGTCAGAACCTCTCTCTACAGCCCCCGTCAGCTTTCAGACTTTTTCGAGACATAACCCAAGGAGATTTCGGCGCCTTTACTCCATCCGCGAGAGCGTGTACATCTCACGTTTCGGTCACTACCACGTGACATTTACCCATCACCGGACCTTACCTGCTAGTAACCAGGAAGCACGCGTGGACTCCATAGTTGCACATCCAAGCTGTTGTACCTCGTGGACATTTCTGCAGCTTTCCAGTTTCTTAGTGGTCCGATTTATTTCTCCGGGAGATATACCTTTGTGAAAGTGCAGAACACCCTGTGGAGTATTGATAGTGCTTTGTAGTGTGGGTTCATTGAAGATTTGATTGAAGTTTGAAGACGGTCGCTGATTCCCCGTCATTTGGTTGCTCTATATCCCGAAAGTGAGGTCTCCTACCTTTGGCAGCACTAACCAGGAGGGTTGGGGCGAAGAAGCGAGGGGGAAAAGAACCTACCACAATTCAAACGAGATTTTACCACCGAGTTTATTCTCTGCGGTGGGAAGTTTCCAGTCCGCGAGGCGATGGCGGGATACGCACGCTCCTCACAAAAGAGGCGTGCAGCGGCGGAGTCATGATCCGGAGACCTGCTGCACCGAAAACCAGCGCCCACCTTTTCCCCTCGCCGACCCCCAGGCCGCGCGGAAACGTGTGCCTGAAATAAACAGTTCCGGCGGGAGCACACACGTGTGGAGGTGTGTGAACGGTGCATGTGCGCGTTACGGTCTCGCAGGGAGTCGGGCCACGCAGAGACTCTCCTCCCGGCATTACGTCCAGGAGTTCACTCCCAACGTCCCCCGAGGCGGGCCGACCAAAAAAAGTCACCGGGAGAAAGTGTCGGCAAGAGAGCGGAGGAAGTGAACGGGAGAGACGGAGGAAGTGCGAATCGGGCTCCAGCCGCATCGGAGAGACCCGGGAGAGAGATGGAGAGAGCACAAGGAGGAGATCGGAAAGAAGGAAGGTATAGGGAGTGAGAGAGGAGGCATTTCGGAGAGTCGTATCGATCTTTTGGGGAGAGTGCGGGGGTGGAGACTGTTTAAGAGGAGTGTGAGAGAGAAAGAGGTGGTGGATAGAGAGAGAGAGGGAGTTTTTGAGCAGCGCGGAAGAAGCTCAGGGAAGCGGTTTTTCGGCGTGGCCCCGGGGTACGAAGCGGGAGATGGCCAAAGAAGTGAGGATGTCTGAGGCGGTGGAGGCGTTGGAAGGGTTCCAGAAGGCGTGCGCTGGTGGTTCGGCGGCGAGGAAGGCGGGTCGCCACCGGGACGGTGCCGTGAGGGTGTGAGTGGACTTTACGGAGTGAAGGCGGCCGTGGAGGCCGTTTTGGAAGGAAGGGTGGAAGGGGTGGTGGAAACTGTGTGGGGAGGGGTGAGGAGGAGGAGGAGGAGAGCGTGCGTGCAGAAAGTGGAGGATGGGGCAGGACTGGTGTGCCAGGAGGAAGAGGAAGGGGAGCAACGGTTGCTGTCCCTGCGGGCCTGGACTTCGGGTCTTCCCCTCTCCCCGGTACCGAAAATCCCTACTAGGCTGTTTAGTTTAATTATATTTACCCCTGTGCATACAATAGCAGGAAATGTTGTCTCGCATTTTTTTGTTATTTGCCCCTTTCCCTGAAACTCGTAGCACCTGTTTTGTGTACCCGAGAGTTCGTGGAATCGCTCCCTTGTGGGGGTTTTAGATCTCTCCTCTGTCGCACCTTATCCGAGCATTGGCACGCGATGGTTCTTACCCCGTGAATGTCGACAACCCGCAACTACAATGCATGATTTCGTTTTATCCCGCACATCCTTCACCGCCTCTTCCCAGATTTCTCCCTATTCGAGTCCAGTCGCCGAAAATGTGTTTTGTTCATCAGCAGCTCCAAATTCCGGTGACCTTTCGGTTGGTGCATAAGGTTTTTTTGCTCGTTCGCTTCTATTGTTTATATTACGCACTCAATGATGGACTTCCCGTGAATCTCTTTTGCCGTACTATTTTCATGTTGAAATCGCCACTCCGGAAGTTCGCATGAGATGGCACCACGGTGCTTCCGCATCTTTAGGGGTTTAAAGAATCAAGCCACGTGCAGTATGGTACCTCAATGGGTGCCCTATTTGCGGCAGCCACGCCAATTCTCTACCTCGTTATATTTTTTCCCTTTTCGTTTCTACCCGCGGTACGGCATGTAAATGCGGTGGTCTTCGGGTTCGATCGTGATAAACGATTTAACCTACGTCGTGAAGCTCGCTGTAAATGGCTTTTACGTGCCGTGTCCACTCACTCGCGTGACTCGCGTGAAAGGTTCCCAATGTTCTCCATACGAAGACCGAGCAGTATATTTGTTGTTGTTTTCTTTTTGTGGACACTTTTGGAGAGGCGTATTGCGTTGGGTTTCATGAATATTTAGATTTGTTAAAGCGAGTAAAAGTGTTAATTTAGCGAAGTTTGTTCGTAAGATTTCGTTGTTTCATATGAATATTTATGAAGTCGAACGTCATCTTTCAAGTTACGTGAGAAGAAATTCTATTAGCTCTCTTCGCCCCAAACTTTTACTTCATGATTATTTAAAGAAATGATAAATCTAAACGAACTTGTGTCAACCTCAACGGAGACTCCTATCTTTTCGTCGTTGTAAAGTATTTTCTCCCTGAAATTCGATTTTTTGCCATTTTACCTCACGGATTAATTTGATTATACTGTGAAATATAGCTCAGTATGAGTGACATTTAATCATTTTCATATACATTTCCCGTGAATATTCTTTTCAAGTCTGGCTCAAAGTTCATCAAAGCTTTGGGTTGATATATGTCTGGATGCCTTTCGTTGGTTTTGCTATAATATAAGGAATACATTTCTCTTTATCCTCAGCGTAAGTAATTACGTTCTTCGAGCTTTCTCAGTACCCTTTGAAACACTTTACCTCATATCATAGAAAATTTAATTAACATGGAAATGCAAAATATATTGTCAATCGCAATCCTTTTGGATTTCTTATGATAAAGAAAATTTAGTTTGTGAGAATGACCTCTGAAGCTATTAGATAGACTGTAACAAAAGTGATCCTAAATCTTTCGTTCCTGTAGAAGATATTTTGCACTGAAAATGATAAAACATTTCCCTAGTTAGGCAATCCTATTCCTGTTCGATAAGGTAATTCAATTTGTTTTTCAGGGAAATGTAGTGTTTTCAGGCAAGTTCTGGGTGTTTTACAAATTTATCGGTCCATCTCTCAATTGATTGATTTATTAGACTTAATCACCCCATTTTATATTCATGAGCGGAAACGCCAGCGATCGAGGTCAAGATAACCTAATACTACTATGTTTAGGGAAGGGCTTTCAAGATTACTGTTCACAAACTGCCCTTGATCTTATCGAGGTAGACCTCGAGGAAGCTGATCTTCTCTCTTTTCTTGTTTTTTCATTTAAAGGTAAATGTAATCCATTCGTGTTAATCTTTCGATTGTTGGAAAATCGGCGGATAAGTACTTCCGCTGAATTCACCCAAAGATTTATTCTACATAATCCCTTGATTTCCATTTATAGAACGTTTCCAGAACTTATTCTGAGGCATCCTCAGTTCTCATTTTTCCATTTTATGGCACTAATTGTTTTAGTTATTACGTCAAAAATTAATGAGGGGCTTCACTTTTAAAAGGAATAAAAATATGCCACTTTTTCTTCTACATATATCAATTTTATCTATTTCTTTTAGTTTAAGAATATAAGAGAGCCTACCTAAAATATTTTGAATTGACTGTAATACCATAATGAAGCTCGTTCTATTTCGTACATGGAATCGTTTTACCCAAAGGTACTCTTAAGTTAAGACCCTCTCGTTTTATCAAAACAAGTTATTCTTTTCTGTTCAGAGATCATATTGAAGTAGGGATCTTGAAACTTGGAATATAAAAAACATCGGTAAGTTGATCGTAATTATTAACCGCAATTGACGATAAATGCGAACAAAATCTCCAGTAGAATATGAAGCATATGAATGATTTTATTTCATATTTATTGTTTCCTAAAGGTGATGTTGTTTATACTGATTTCAATCACTAATTTCATTGCCTATAAAAGCAAGGCAGGTAATTTAATGTGTGAAGATAAACCACCTATTACTATCGCACATTTTTACAAATACTGATAATTAATTCTTGAATACATTATATCTCTCCATGGAAGTAATTAAACTGTAATTCGTAAGCCCACTAATGTCGTAGGAATTTTAATCGCTCAAAATGCGTTGCGAAACAAGCGCTAAACGGAACGCAAAGAGACGCCTCGTACTCAAATTCCATCCGCACGTTCGTTTATGAACATTCGTAAATTAAATACCATGGGCGCATGTTTATTTACATTAGCATTTTAGTGTAAGAATCTGATTATCAGGATATTATAAATGCTGCAAATATGCGAATGTTATCATTGAAATATATGTATATGTGTGTGACAAACTATTAATATAGCAGAAAAATTATGACAAATAAGGCCGGGGAGCTGGTTACAATCAATACATACATTGATTAAAATTCATCTTTAGATAAACCAATTGTTAAAATGTGTGTAATTAAAGGTGCAGATTGCAAAATGTCGAGAAGAATTTGTTGTACCAATTGTGCTGCTGTAACATTGTACCGATAGTGTTGCACTCTATCGTAAAAACGTTAATGGGACGAATTTCTACATCAGTTATTCTATTCGCAATAAACAAATACGTTACGTCCGGAAAATTGACGTGAAATTCTCTTCAAATCCTATAATTCGTAAATCAAAAAGCACCGTCCAGTCAGTCGAACGTGATAAAGTCGATTTGTTTCCTCATTGGATTTCACGCGCCCTTTGTACATACGAGGGTAAAAAATAAGCCCTAGAGAGACAGATTGAAACTTAATACGAACTTTCTCAGCCGATTCATCCGCAAGTACAACAAAGGACAGAAAGGTCAAAGCCTTCCTTTTATTTATCCCCTTACCCTTCCGAGTTATCCCATTGAAATCTAAAAATATCTCAACTCTGGCATTTGCTTCTCATTTGTTTTTAACATAATTTTTCCGCCAAACCGCTCCCATTCTATGCGTCACCTTCCCGTTATTCCTCCGAAGAATGCATTCACATTCAGCGCGAACGATATTCTCCGACAGACCGTCTCTCTACGTGTCTCAATAATACTGCTTTGTCCATAGTGATTTACTCACCTGACGTTTCACGTGATGTAGTTTATTTTGACCCTGGGGGATATAAACAGGATGAGAGGGTTTTATTTTTAAAGATTTACCACCAATCGTATTTTCGCCCCATCCCGGAAACATTTCAAAAGAGACTTCTTTTAGTGACTCAATCGGAGGCACGCGAGTGGCGCAACCAACGCTGCCTTTCGGAGCGGAAGGGAAGCTAAAAGAGAGGATTCTCATCTTTATTTTTCCCACCCCTTTTCATCCCCATCTCCCCACGCACTTCATTTTCCAATACTTTGGCGAGGAGCGGGCCCTTTTCTTTCACGCCGACTACGCATCCGATCCCTTCTCCCTCTTGGTAATGCCTTTATCACTATAGCGCTGCGACGTCACACTACTTCCAACCAATTTCCACACCCCCGCCATCTTCCCACGCCATCATTTTTTCATTTCTCTCTCCCATCCATCCATATATCCAGGCCTATATCTCAGAATGACGTACTATGAGTACGTTCCCAAGAGATGTACTATATTGCGTTTCGGGAGAGTGTTAAAACTTCATCCTGATTTGATAAATATAGATTAATTGATCTTATAGGAAGTTTAAGAGGGTTTTATTTTTTACAGCGAAACAACTAAGTGCGAGATTACTTGTTTTAGGTCTTATGGATTGTATGATTTTCTGATTACGGAAGAGTCAATTTGCACGGAGTTTGTGCCTGAAAATAGAAGGACATCGATTTTTCTATTTTATAATATACATTTGAATTTTTATAATATATATTTGAAAAGAACATTTAGAGCCACTAACAACATCAACCGGGTTTTGATGTCATCACCAGGTGAAAACACTCAGGTTTGAATGCGTAATAATTAATTATACATAATTCATAGATGATATTAATTGATTTTAGCTTTCGTAACAAATATCACTGTTATACTACAACAATATCAAATATCGGACCACAAATTATTAGACGCAGTGTTGTAAAATTAATCGTTTTTTATTTGTATATAAATTATGCCGTTGCTGGAAGAGTAGAGAACTCTCATTGATTTTGCACTTTATGTTATCACGAAACTCTTCTTTCTGCTGATTTTGCTCCAGGAAGACCCCGGTCATAATTAGATTATAGTGAAACGGACGTAAGGGGTAGTTCTACTTTTCACAGGGTACGCTAAAAATACTTATCACTTTGTTATTAATTTTAGGCCATTGTTAATTATTTAGGTCACTCAGTAACTAGAGCTGAGCGACTACAAATACTCGATGTTTATACTTCTTGTCACACAGCGAAAGGCGGATTGAAGGGCTTCTTTAGACCCAAACAATCTCTTAGTTAGAATATTATTATTATTATTTTAGTTATTTACCTTTTCCTTATCTGAGACAACTTCTGAGAATATTGTTGTTCTCTAAATTTAAAAACAAGGGTTATATACATACATGATATTTTTCAGAAATCATGCAGTGATGAAATGTGTTGTGTTTGCGAGAGGGCTGATGTTCATTATTCTCGGTTGTTAAACCGCCGTATATTTTCCAATAAAGATTCACATGTATTGGTGTAATTTTTGAGCATTTGTTTTATGTACTCGTAATATCAGCAAAGAATAGCCTAAGAAAAGGCTTATTATACCCCGAAAATTCTCCAGTTGATATTTACTGAATACAAGTTAATAAACTGCCACTCACATTACAAAAATTTTGCGTTTTAACTGTCAATAAATGCGGTACATTACTGTTATTACTATAATGAAGTTGCGAGAAGTCTGAAGCAGTAGCAACGATCACAACTTTTTACGTTGTATAGGTGGATTTATACTTAAACTCTGTTACATTAAATGATAAATATACACATTACCACTCATACATATACAGTTCACCAAAATCAGAGAAGAATATTCTACATATCATTAAAATTCCGATGTATACTTAATAGAGTTAAACCATTGCCACACTAAGATAAATGATAATCCTACATATTTATGCATGGAACTTCGTCGAAACACCTTCGCCTGATGATATAGTCTCTAAAATCACATTGAATCCAGTAACTAATTTTTTAGTAGAGGCCGTCACAATGTGCAGCAATATAGCGTAAATTTAAATAGAATAAATGTTTTTAAACTCCTCTCTTAAATATAAGATGCTATTGGTCTTGAAAATTATTATTATCACCAGTTCTTGTTATATTTAAGCGATGATAATGTAACGAAATGACATTAGTTGCTGCCTGTACGCTCCAAAAAGATGCCACTGATAATACAATTTTTCCGACATTTAAATGTTCTTACATTAAAAATAAAATAAAATATCTCTCAGCATCATCAATTCTAAATGCGATGCTGCTTGTCGGAACCGGCAGCATATTTTTACTTCAGAGGAATTTTTATATTATTAATTAAAGCATCTCTACGAATGCAGCTCATTAAAGGAGGGATTTTCAAATAATTTCCGAATTTCCCACTAAAAATATACGAATTTTTTAACGTGGATAATTATTTTGATTGAAACTCTACGTAGCCACCTGACCTTTAGTTATTAATACATCCAGCATTGGAGAAACGATTAATAATTCAGTTATTGTTCGAGGAAACCGCCAGAAGCCTCCCCCGTAATACCCATAGTGAATGGTCTCTCTCTCTCTCTCTCCCATCATTCAAAGAGCTCTTATGTTCCCTTCGAGAGAGGGAGGAAGAAGGGGGCGTGGCCAGCGTAAGATTCGGACGACGCGAAAAGGTCGCGCCATCCAGCGGCGAGTCTTTTAAGCCCCGAAGGGAGGGAGCACGAATTTGTGCCACCAGAGGAGGTTGCTCTCTCAACATTCTTATTCTTGCGAGCCGCGAGGGCATATCTCTCATTCTTGAAGGCGTTTTTTTAAGCGCTTCACTTCCTCACTCCCGAACTGTGTTTCTCTATGACATGTCGCCCCCGCAGTCCCGCCCACGTATAGTTTTGCCGGCGTTATCGGAAGGGGATGCTTAGAGAGATATGAGGCGGATTTTCGGGGGCGGGGCGGAGCACGAAAAGGTCATGCGGTGCTGAGGGATCCCTCCTTCTTAAATGGGCGCCCTGAAATCACTGAGCCGCCCACCAAAGCGTCTTAAATTAGATGCTATGGGGCTCAGGAAGGATGTAATGAAAGGGTGATGTATGTACAGTCTGGAGATAACGAAAAGAAAAGCAATTGATGACGTTAGAATTTTGTCTTATCATTTTAGTGGGGGAGGATAATTGGGAAATAGTTAGTATGTCTGCTCCGTCAGAAGGGGATATTTGATTTAAAAGGATAGAATGTTATATGCTTCTATGAACTACTTATATTTTCGACTTGTCAAGATGTCTTTCTTTCGTTTTTTCACATAAATATTCATACGATATGATAGATTTCGAGTGTTATCTGCCTCGGATTCTGTAGAATTTTAGTTACATGTCTGGATATTTTTATTTCTATTAATTTTTGAAGAAACCGACAAAATCTTGCGAATAACAAGTAAATGAAGTATTTTTCGGATTTCAGTTAGTTAGTTTCGATATCTTAGAGATAAAAATGTGCGATCCAGGAGTGGTAGTTAAGAGCGTTATCCTTGGAAACTAAGGGTGTTAGTTATTTAATGCAGTCACATTTAAATATAGTTTTTCTCAATTACTTTCTAAGTAATTGAGAAAGTTTGATAAGTTTGATCAGTTATCTTCTCAAGAACATTATTACCATATAATATCTCCAGAAGAGAGGCCATCTTGGCCTAACCTCACCGTAAGAGTAAAGTAATAATGGTAATTATTATTATTATTATTACTTTTGATGGCAAGAACTGATTTTTGGGATATGGGATCCTCAAATTAAAGGTAGCCTCGCTAAAAAGAAATATAATCTCTTGACTGCCAGGAATAATTTTTTGCATTTCATATTTAAACATTGAGTTAGCCATTTTGATCCACAAGGGGCCATAATTTCAGATTTATTTTAATTTTTCATCATATCGAATGCTTTAGTATTTGAAAAAAAAAAAACAAGAAGATGCATGCATTTTGGTAGAGCTTTTAACCAGATAGACAGGAGTGATAAGGATAATTTTTCGTCGTTTTGTCGAAATTGCACAACTGTTCATTCATATCAAATTATGGATAAAATTATTACAGTGATTAGTCCGTAACTTAAAAGGATCATCTCATATTTATCCATTTAGTGGGCAACATGCTCATTCCTCCTGATCGTTACAGATTCGGGAGAGTCGTAAATGCTCCGAGTTTATTTCGGGACCAGTTTCTCCGTTACTCCGTAAGATCTATGGGGGTAATGAATTACGTAGGTATCTTTTTTCCGGAGTTCGTGCGCACCACTTCGCTCTGCGGAGGACTTAAGTTCCAGTCACCGGCACGCGACCTTCATGCACCACGCAGCGATCCGCAGTTATTACCGATGATAAATAGCGCGTAAAATACATCGTTATGCCACTAGGGAATTTAATCCGCTGTTTATATCCGTGAAAGGAGAGATGGCGCTGTTATGGCAACGGTCTTTATAAAGTTAACTGCCTTCTTTCGAATTATTGGCCCAGTTGAAGAAAAGGTAAACATTGTCAGTGCAGATGCTCAAGCATAAACCAGCAGCAATTTTGCAAAAACTATTCAAGGTATGATTGTGTCGGGAAGTATGTTGACCGACACTATACTTGCAAAGGAAATAATTTTGGGATATTCCATGCGATCGGCAAAATTAAGGTGAGGGAAATTTGTCCAATAAGGACGAGTTAGCCGTACCGATGATTTACCTTTAGAATTGAAGGTGGTCCGTTAGAAAAGTAGTTTCTGTGAGTTAAATGCGCGAAATGAGTTTGCTAAGGTGGAAAGGATGGAAAAAAGAACAACAAACCAGGAGAGGAAAAGGTTGAGATTTAGAAAACAGTTGTTACAGGTTTGCAACCATAGTTTCATTTAATAATTTCCATATTTTGGTGGCAAGAATATTCAGTTCAGTTTAATACAATTCAGAATATGTAAAAGCGTTGATGCATAAGTAAAAAATAAAGGTAAGGCTTTTAAATTTATATAAAAAGAGTGGGCGTTCGAAATGATAGTCGTTTGTCACAGTAATAAGTATCCTCTTTAAGTTCCAAAGGGAAACTTGGTTTTCACATTGGTTGCGAACTGTTTTCTCGTTCATATTTTTCTATCCTTGATCTTATGTAACACCGCATTACGACATAAGTGTTTTATCCCATAGCTGTACAAAAAAAACTTATTTTAGGACTTTTCGTGCAGTTTGCGGCAATGGAAAGATAATGTTGTAAGCTGAGCAATTTCTTTCACGAGATATATCTCATTGGATAAAAATTTCAACTTGTTCCCACTAAAACGATATGTTGGTATAGCTTCACCTATTCTCATCATTTTACTAAAACTTAAAGTAACTCTTAATAGAATCGATCAAAATAAAAATCAGATATTTCAGGATGGAAGGTATAAGAGACAGCATTACTTTTCGTGCACTTATCTTGAATTATCACTACGAAAACGTTCACATTAACTCCTCATCTCTGAGAGAATTAAAAAGCTCTTAAGTCTGCAGAATTAAAAGCCCACCGCCTTCCAATTAACATATATATTGAGGCTCAAAGTTGCCGACGCCGCACGCAACGGGAACTAAACACCTGGATCTTAATTCCTCCTGCATGACGAATCTCATCTCGACAGCAAGGAAAGGAAATGATAATGACAGAGAAAATTCATGCGTGCTTTTCTACCCACCAAAGATTATTACATCTGACATCAAATCGGCATTGTCTCTATAATGAGTGGTTGTAATAATAATATATTATATTTCGTTGCATTTTCGTAACTAAGAATAATATTGTACATTATTATAGCTAACTATTATACATTATTATAGCTAGCTGTAGTACATTATTACTATTGTACATTATTATTTTTCATATTGTAGTTTATTTCATCATACAAAATCATTGGTAATGGGAGCTCTGAAAAAATCTACTTAGAGAATTTAGTTTGGATTTTGCTAACATTTTTCCTACTTAACATTATTCTTCAAACTTTTCATTCTTACTGTAACTTCCAACAAATTCCATTAGAAATATATTCTGAAAATAATGAAAAATTAATCAATCAACTGCTTGAACCCCATCCCATAAAGTTAGGCTATATTATATCAATTTTCTCTGACCTAAGCTAAACAGAATTGTAGTTTACGTTATTAAGTAATTAACAATAATTTAAAGTCAATTTCATTTTTGAGATTTTCGTAAATGAAAATGAGAAATTCTTAAAATGTCAACGCTTGAAGGAAATGATTTAATACAGCGCATCCAATATTCGTTTCCGACCGAAAACCTTAATAGTATTGTAAGATTTCTGAGGTTATATTCAGGATTAACATTAAATGACCCTGAAATCTAAAAGATACCTTGACTGTTTTTTATTTCTTAGAAGTCGAATGGAAACGTAGCACAGGTTTAAGACGAATTTTTCAGCGCTTTCTTATCACTTAACCATGTACTTGTTGGTTGCGGTCTGAATTCAAATTGTTGAAGGATTGATAAATAAAAATAGTTAGGGAATATTTAATATTTTCGGAATTACATCCAATATTTAATTTTGCAACGGCACCCAAAACATACGAGATTAAATTCGTAAATTAGGCTCAAACATAACGTAAAAATAGAAGTGTAGTTCTTCCTCAGATATTCTGTGACACATCAAGAGCTTACCTACGTTACTCGTATAGCAAACCCTTATTGGAAAACACTGGTTTACCGTATTAAGAAGCATCTAAATGGTAGAAAAATTGTTTAGTAACGCGAAGAAAGAGACAAAAGCACCCGTAACGCAGCATCAAAAACGGCTTTCTTATGAAGCATATTTAATAGGAAATTTAATTTCAGTGCTATCGTAGAGAAATTCAATAATCGAGCCTCCGAGGAAAGATGAAATCAGGCAAATATTCTCATTCAAGCGAATAACTCGGAGAAGGAAAATCAGCATCGCCAAATCTATGTTCTTCCTTCGTTGAATCATCCCACACCAAGGTTTAATTTACGCCCAGATGACCATCTCCCTGCAGGAGTGACCAGGTTTTCCCCCGCCACGGGTCAACGTCCATCACATCTCCTCGAATGACACACAACGCGGAAATTCCGCACATTCCAAAAATACACCTACCCCATATTTGAGAAAGCATCCAAAATTGGGAACGGTTTCCAAGCAACGAGATATTTCCGAGGGCATCGCTAGGGTCTCTTGTTAAATATGGCATCCATACGTGTATTTGGATACCATCCTTTTCCACGCTTGAGCTCATCCACCACGAAGGAACTCGGAAGGTCTAGCTTCCTTTGCCTTCGTGCCTTCGACACGTTAACCCCGTTAAAATCCCCTAGTACCATTATACACTCCTCTTTCCCCCTTCCCTATGCTGGCCCACGGCCGCCCCCGGGCAGCCCGATCGATCGCCCCGGTCGAGGGAGGGGCGGCTTCTCCCCTCCTCTCTCTTCATTTTACCTCTCTCTCACCTTACTCTCTCTCTCTTCCCCAAATGGAGGTCCTCTGCTCCACGAGATGACGGGAAAATGGTGGAATGCTTTAGTCTTTCTCACGGAGAGTTTGTGAGGGGGAGAATAAAAAAAGAAAAACGAAAATCTCAGGATAAAAAATTACTTTTTTTGGAGAATGGAAAAAGAAAAGAGGAGGGATGAGGCGACGGCGTTTTAAATTAAAGTTTGCTGCGGGGTTGATAGTGTGCGTTTCTTAGTTTTCGTTCGGAACGTTTCATTTTTTTCCTTCCTCATCCGCCTCGTAAGCGATTGGCGGAGGACTTTTTTGGGATGGAGGATAAATAGGAAGCGCCTAATGCCCTTATCTCCTTGATCCCCTTCCTTCCAAGGTGGGATATCTCCGAGATCTTCCGGAGAACGATAGCTTTTTCCCGTTTAATCGCTCTCGACTTTTTTCGTATGAAACGGAACGTTCTTTAAGTTCGATGAGTTTTCGGAGAGTCGATCGAAAGTTGTGTGTTGGAAGGCGTCCAAGAATGGATGGCGGGTGAATGAGCGGAGAAAGTGAAGGCGATTTATTACTTGGCCGTTCTGAGCTGGAATCGATGCCGGTTGTGTTTTAAGCGGACGGAGAATTTTTCTGTAAAATGGCGCTTAAGTAGGCTGACCGTATCCAGTCAAGCTGAAAACGGAACATTCTCCATCGGTGAAACGGGAAAAATACTTCAGCTCGAATATTCTCCAGTAATATTCTTGTTGCTTCAATGCATATATCACTTGAAGGAAATCTTGGTCGTTTTGCTAATGGAAATTTCATTTTCTCCCTATATAAATTACCCTATTTATTGCTGGAATAAGAAGGAAATAACGTCATTTTCGGGAAACATCTTTCGCGTCAAGTTTCCTAACAAAAGCTGACAGTCCTCGTGATAGTAAAATTTACCAAGATCAAATCTAAAAATTTGGCATATTTCGACTTTGTCATAGAGTAGAACCTTTTACTTTTAGCCATAGCTGAAATATTTAATTCTCTGTATTTTATTATCATTGAACATTGATATACGAATGCTATTGAATCTCCTATTAAAAATCATGAAAATATCAAAAAATGTTTAGATTGCCAGAAACCGCAGACATAAATATTTCGAGGCAAGATTCGACTCCCATTTAGCATGGTTTTCCTTTTAAGAACCGATTGTCTTGAATTTATTTCAGGTGAGTTAAGATTTTATCACTGTGTCTTAAAGTATCATACAAAATTGTTGGCCTTTTGTCCCGATCGTTTGAAAATTAGAAACTCTTGAGCAAATTCTACTAAAGAATAATTTGTCATTCATAGAGACAGTAAGAATAATAGGTTTAAGCTGTAGGCAGTTTCCTCGTAGATGTAAATTAGTTTTATAAATGTGTGTGAGAGTAATGTTAAAATTTGAAATTTAGTAAATAAAAGCAGAATCATGTTCATCTGAATTGACTTATTTTGAGTTATATTATCTTTCTTTAAAATAAGCTAAATTAATCGACTTTTCTTGGAATTTGTCAAGAGAGTAATTTTCTTGAAAAATCTCAATTGGAAAGGTAAGGCTATATACAAGCTGTAACAAGTTGCACATAATATCGAACAATCTGAAGAACAGGTATTAGCAGACGAATTTGTGATATTTATGAACTATGAAATGTTCACATATTGCTATGATTCAAACAAATTAATGTATGTTTATAATGTAATATAAATATTCCTAACCAAGTATTATCTCTCAAGCAATCGTATTTTTTCATGATTTTCATCCCCTTTTTCTAAGCTATATTCAGCCTATAAAAGTTATTTTCTGTTGCATTTATGTATAACCTCTTGTTAAATTCGTAAGTAAATATGCCTATTATTAGGATCTTATAGAAAATATGCCTAATATTACATCTTCTTCTTAATAGTACCGCATTCATCATCTTCCTCATTTATCAAAAAAGGAAAAAATTATTAAATCAGAGCTATAGGAATTTTTTTCTGGATAACATTTGCCGACTCTTTGTCGAGGACATGAATGCCCTTCCTTAATGGTATTCGAAACCGTCATTCTACTTTTTCCTCGCAATACATGCGCATTTTCGATTGCCTTCGATGACAACAAATACCATTCAGAAACCAATTTTTCACCTAAGGAATCTCGATTTTCCATTCAGGATGTTGATTTTGAACAAAATTGCCTTCGTAGCACATGAGATTAGGTATACAAAATCCTGGTTGAACTCAGAATTTGCAGAATAAGGCGCGAGAAGTTGTAACACCAATTATTTACGGTTGAAGATTCATAATCCTCCCGAATGGAAATGGGAAAAGAAAAAGATGGAATTCAATCCCCCGAAAGGAAATATGCTCGGATTGATAGCCTGGAAAGGCTCTCCAACGATTGGCACCCACGCACAATGAAGTGCAAACGCCGCGGAAAATCTCGCGTATTCCGCTGCCGCAGTTGGAGAATCGTTACGCCGAGCCCTCGAAATATGCCTCTGTTTGGCTAAAGGTCAAGGTTGAAATACTCCATTTGCATGTTTTCCAGACCTTTTTAAGGAAAACACTTATGCACACGTCACACGGTATGCTTGCCTTAAAAACAAATGCACCAAATTTTAACTCCTATGCCTTGACGAAGAAAAGATTATTTAAAGGTACTGACCTTATTAGGTAACTGGAGGCTGCTCTGCCACCTTCTCTACATAGAATGGCCTTCTCATGCGGTTTCAGTTTTCTTCACACTTCGGGTTTTCAAAAGATCTTGCCGAAACTCTGCAGTCTTCAACAGATACGAAGTTGTTTGCAGTTATGGGGTACTTTTTGATATCTTATAATTAATTCAGGAAATGCCAACCAGACAACGTCTTTTATCATAAAAAGCACCTTTAAGCTCATCCAATAATATCGTAGCACTTTTATAAGATATTTGTAAACAGATGTGTTATAAAATACTTGGAATTAAATCGGCTAGTCATAATAATTCAAATTAGTTTGAAAACGAACAAAACTTGTAATGTATGACTGTATAATGAAACGAACATATATACATCGCAAATTTCTTGCCACATATTCGTTGTTCTACTTGAAGTCTGAACTACGGGGTGCGGTTCTGACCACAGCCACCCCCTGGCTACTGGTACACCTACATACAAAATGGAAATATCTCCCGATCAAGCCAAAAAATAATAACGTTTCTTTATGATAGTCGTAATAAAAATCAATAAGTATTGTTTAAGTCAGCGAAAAATGCGGACCTTGTTACCGCAGTAACTGCGGTAATTTATAGTAAAATTCCGTATCACATAGATTTGTTGCATGCTTTTCTACGTTCCTGAATGTTGAAGGAAATCTATATATATAGTGACTAGAGAATCACATAAAAACACGCGAGGTTCAAGCTGAGGACCTGCACTATGAAATTGAAGTTAATTAATATTGATACAACCTAATCGACATTTTTATCACTGTTTTTATTTCCAATTTAGAAGGATTTTATTATTCATATCACCTCAAAATAATAATTATTTGCTTTGAATTTAATCCATGAAATTTGCTACTCTGGAGCAGTAAATCTAAGATTTACGACCGGAAAGAGTTTAAGTAATTCGAAAAAATGCCTAAAAGCGTTTAGATGTGTGTGTATATATATCACATGTTAGTAAACTGAAGTATAGCCTTAAGCATAGCAATCGTTAATAAAGTCGTATTTAACGAAAGCAGTTATCGATTCATTCCAGTAAAGATCATACAGGATTAGATACTGAAGATAAAAATATTCGTAGTGTGTGATTTTCAATGTATTTAAATGTTTCAGCCCCTATATGGAATCTTGGTAAATTAGTTGTCAAATTTGATGACTGTCACAGTGGATGAGTTTCTATTCATTTTGATCTTGTGTGTGGGATAATAAAAGGCTCCAGATTGAATCCTAGTATATTGACTTGTTAGTTTGTGAAAAAAAAAACATGTTATAAAGGAAATAGTCTTTCATAAACTATAGTAAGCCAAAAATTACTCTATCTCCGCAGGAGAACAAAAAAAGAACGATCACCGAGAATTCCTATCTAACATTAGAGGGTGTAGTTCTCTTACCTTAGTATTTACTTTGTACTACCGCTATATTTGAGGATTATAGCGGTAATACAAAGAGCTCTATAATCTATTGATTGAAGTATAAATTGCCTGAATTGCTTGCTGCACTAAAAATATTAAAATATATGGAATTATTTATCGAAAAATGTTAATTATTGAAAAAATAATCGTAAGAAAAGGGATTCTGCCTAGACCGTAGAATAGTGAGAATACGACCATTCGAAATTGCTTTCCTGTGAAGTCTCAAAGAAAATTCTCCCGTCAACAAAAGAAGTAGGAAATACGAAATAAGTGCTTTGTCACGGGGTCTCGTGGCGTTGTATATTGTCCAAATGCGCTTCACGCGTGAGAACAATCTATCCGCGTGCAAATGTTGGTCGAGTGCGTGACGGTAGGTGGTAGTGATATATCATCACCTTTCTGTTAATCACGTCATACTTCCGAACAATAATTATCTTGAGCTCGATGTTACTTGAAGAGAAGGCAATTTCTGAAAACGATTCTAAATTTTGGACTCAGGATTAGTCAGAGCTCTGCTATTTAGATATTTGGTGCGAGTGATTCTACAGCTTTTGCACAGGTTAAAGTTCAGTGTAAGGTTCTCTTTTCCAATGGGATTATTGTGATATTCAATGACTACAGAATCGTTAAAAGTGCTAATATCCTCAACAAAAAAGCGAAAAAAAGCCGTGCTTTCGCCTTCTTTAGCTGTGTAATGTTACTCGATCAGTTATAAACAAAGAAGCCTCGAATGATTTCTCTTCCCGTAAAGTCAAGAACTAAGATGATGCAGAAAACGCTCCTGATATTTCAACCGGCCTGATTTGCTGAAAATTTCCCACTAATTTTTAATTTTTCCAAACTCAGATGATCGGATCGGTCAGGTGATACTATTCAATCACTTTAACGTTGCGTTTAATGTATTTCTTCGTGTAAATACTGTAATCATGTTCTTGGTTGCGTATACTTTTTAAAGAAATTATAAATTTAATCTCTCTTACTCTTGCTTTTCATATTTTCGCTCAATTGCATTTGTACTTGTCTTTGAAAAACTTCGGTCCGACTTTGTCAATCATCTCTAATTTTAGCTAACATCGATCAGAAGAATTATTCCTCTCTCTGAATATGACAGATTTGGATTAATATATGTGGATGCCTATTCATTCAATCCCGTTATGAGATCAACATGTAAAACTTTTTAAGTTTTAGTTAGTGATAGAATCATTTGATGGCGAATATCATTGTGCTTTGCTTATTAATNGAATTATAAAGGAGTGTAATGCTGGGAATGTAAGGAAATTCGAAACCTCTAAATTCCTGAAGATATATGATGCCGATAATGTAATTCTCGGGAGTATATTCAGGGAGTATACGTGCATTTTTGCTCACAGAATTTTTAAATGAATGAAATAGGAGAGTGATAGAATCATTTGATGGCGAATATCATTGTGCTTTGCTTATATTAATGTTAGATTTTGGAGATGCATAAAGTGGTAGGATCGTAGAATATGAGATTGGTCGGGATTTCAGTTCTTAGTAAAGGTTAGTGTAATTAGAACAATCCTTGTATTTTTGCTATTTAAGGCAATGAAATTTTATATTGTACCTTTTTCACACTTTTAATCCGTTTTGTCATTTTGGCCCAATTTTATAAGACTGTATTACATGAGAACATTATTTATATGTTCACCATAATGTGCAGTAATTGTGCCAAAGCAACAAATGAAGTTTAAGTTTTTCTGTGCACTCCAAAGGTCCTCGAAAATAAATACGATTGGTGGCGATATTTAGTATTTCTTTAATTCTGTTCTCATATTTTTAATTAAATTAATTTTGAGGATGCTTTTATAAACATAACTAGTATGGAATTTGTTTTAAATTTGGCGAGGTAACGAGCAAGTAGAAAAAAAAGTTAAGGTAATTACATATTCATAAATGCTACGGAGCACATTGGGAGGACGAGGATAGGGTTCAATTCTTCCTCTCCTTCCTTATGGAAATTTCTCCTTGATAGAACTACGTTCGAAGGTGTACCTCTTACAATAAAATTAGTTAACTCTGACAGACAATTGATTTATGGAAAGAAATTTGTGAAATATAAGTAAAGACGCTAAAAGCTGAAAAAATAATATCACATAAAATGGGATATGAAGAATAACTTTCAACCTGATAATAAAAAAATAACAAAGGCTGGTACTGAGGAAATTATATCCTTAAAATTCCGCAAATAAAGGACAGAGAAATAGCGTGACTAAGAGTTTCACGAAGTGGTGTTTAAAATCAAACTCTTCCATGATTATATAGTAAAAATCATGGTANTTTATTCGAAAGTAAAACATTTGTGAAACAAACTTATTTTTTTAATCGTTACTGGTTAAGTGCATAGATCTAAATATGTCAAATGTAGACAATTGGTGAACCAATGTCGTAAAACTTATACAGGATAATGAAGTTTCCAGCCAATTATGACAGAGGAAAAGTTAACCACATTGCGACATTATTGATCGACCTAAATTCGGGAACTGTAGTATACCTACATATATATGTGTAATAGAGCCCTTATCATCTCTCGGACTATTTTAGGATTTAAAAATTAAATTTCAACAGAATATGTTTATTCATTCTCTTTCCATTTAAGAATTTAAAATTCATATCCATTCATAATGTTAAAATTAAGTCACGTAGAAAAAATAGAATAATGTCACGAGGAACTGTAACTGAAAATATTTATACTAATAGTTAGCAGGTAATCCACGAATTTAACACTCAAAAGAAGTTATGAAAAGAGTAGGCGTTAGAATGAGTGCATCCCAAAAAACGGGTAAAATATTAATTTATTACGAGTAGTAATACCGGCCCGCACCTTTGAAAATTGAAGATTTCTCACTATACTACAGCCTCTAATTCTTAAGATACACTTTTCATATGACTTAAGTAGCACGACGCTCCCTTTGTCACTCTATATCAGACGATGACATTTTCATAAAAATTGACCAAAATGGAAGTCCAACCACAATTTCATAATATTATTCCATAAAGGAGAGAAGAGGAAAATGTCTCTCAAAATAAAACTTTCCTTTCCGAAAACAGAAAACGAAAAGGATATTTGTAGAATCCGAGGACGGAGTGAGTAAGACGGGGAACACGGAAAGAGAGCAGGAGACAAGTGAAAAACGAGTGGCGATGAGGCAGGAAGGCTATCAGAAAGAGGGTTTTTACACGAGAATTGAGGACCAAAGAGTTCTTATAAAGAGGAAAAAGGGGCAGAAGAGATACCAAGGAGATGAAAAATCGGGAGGAGTTGTAAAGAGATGGATAGCAGCGGAAGGTAGCGGTAGTAAGGTGAAGACGTAAGGGGCTGAGAGAATCGAAAGAACAAAAAAGAGGGGCTATGAGATTGATATGAAGGGAGAGAGAAAAGAGGGATTAGGAAGGGGCGAAAAAAGGGTTTGGCGGTTGAGGCGGGGAAGAGATATTAGAGGGTTTTTGACTGGAGGAGGGAAATGGATGGAGAAAAATGGATGAGAAAGGATGGGAGGAGAATAACGGAGAGGGAGGGAGGACGAGGACAATGTACAGACAGCGAGGATCGAAGGCGGGTGGAGGGATAGTGAAACAATGAAGGGAAGTATGAGGGGTTGGGGAGGGAGTGGAGGGGGGCGGAGGGGCGGCGGATGCTGCGTCATCGATTCCAACCAGAGGAGTAAAGACGGCGCTGTTCGATGGAAGAGTGGAGTGGAGGGATGAGAAGGGGGTGGAGTGTTGGAGTAGGATATTTTGAGAAGTGCTGAGGGGAAAAGAATGCCTATGTTTGTATCGCTGTAAATATGCATCCACACACACACGTAGCGGAAATTCGGAGGTGTAAATGCACCTAAACCGTAGGCTGTGATATTTTTGAAAAGCGCACGTCTGCCCCCGCGTGCTCGTATGCATTTTTTTGTTTGTGAGCGCACGGTTCCTTTTGTGTGGAAGTGATTCCAACGGAGAACGACTGCTCTATAAAAAGACTCGCTAAAATTGAAAGCTTTGTCGTTGATGGTTCTAATTAAAGGTCTCTCACCTACTGCAATATTCCTGATATGTTAGTTGAAAAGAATTGCACGAGGCGGAGGTAAGACATTTGTATCTTCCGATCTTTGTGACAATCTGTGTAAAAGGCTAAGGAGATCTAGTATAATACTACCTATTTTTCTTATGCTGTGGTTGTTTAAATCATGTGTTTCTACTCTTGATCCTATTCTTATCTAAATAAATAAATAAAGATTTTCCATATATATTGTTTTGTTTATGGGAGAGGAAATGTTTGATGAAAAAGATAAAATGATGATAACGTCGATAGTTTAGTGACTGCGAGAACAGAAGAGAGCGTTAGAAGGGAAAATGCCAAGAAAGGGAAGGATCGGAATGCAAAAACGGAAGGTGTTGGGTGATGTAAAGGGAATATCGAATTATAAAGGAGTGTAATGCTGGGAATGTAAGGAAATTCGAAGCCTCTAAATTCCTGAAGATATATGATGCCGATAATGTAATTCTCGGGAGTATATTCAGGGAGTATACGTGCATTTTTGCTCACAGAATTTTTAAATGAATGAAATAGGAGACGAATAAACAAAATGCAGTGAAGAGAATGGGTCGAGTGAGAAAAATAGGCTTTCACTCTAAAAATGGATACCGGGTATTCACTCCGGGTACTTTGAAGAGCGCAGAGTACAAGGGGAGACTACCGGTCTCTCAACACCTGTCTCGGCAAAGGTTCAATCGATTGATGTACGAGAAGATGAGGAACATTTCCTTTTTATTCTCTAACGATCGCATAAATGGAACGCCCCAAAAGTCTATCTCACAGCTGGAGTTGTTTCCTTTTTATTAAGTTTCTTTTTTCTCCATCGCCGTTTACGACTCTTCAGCATGTCTTGTGAAAATAAATGGAGAACCCTCGCATAAGAATTTTGTTGTTTGTTCTTTTCTCTTTAATTTATTTTCATTGAGTTAAACTCAACCTAATAGGCATTTGTATTTCTCTCTACTGATTAAGAATAAACATTCTCGATGTAAATATTCGCTTTGTTTTTAGATAAAGACTCTTATGATGAGATGCTAATTATTACAGCTAAACAAAAGTCCTTCTCTTGCACTACTTAAGAATGTTTCCACTTAATTTCAATTCACATTCATTTTGTGTAAATTACAAAGCTCGACGTTTGTGCACCGGCTCTTTCGAAATTTCCCAATGGATCATATTTTTACATCGATATAGACTAATTGATCAACGGTTGTCACAAATTTGATTCTCTTTGCTAGCAATCTTATGAACTACGGTAAAATATGTCACTGATACCATTAGTTTTTTTCTGTTTTAAATACTTCATATTTTAGCATTTCTTCGCGACATAAAGTAGTTAACTATTTGAGAATTAGCTCAAGTTAAGTGCATCTTAAGTGAGTATAATTTATCTAAATTCCTAAAACTCACCAAAATTCTTATAAAAACGATGGAAGAGGCTACCAAGTACTAATGATTAAAAATTACATCTAAATATTGTTTGATAATAAGGAACTACTCGTTATTTAGTGATGCACATTTGGTTTCCTTTATTGCATAAATTTCAACATAAAATTATCGTATTCTGTCTTTAAACATTACAAAATTATTCGAAAATACCTCAGATCTTTATGTGTATTTACGTTAAAATTTTATAACATTTATTCGAAAGTAAAACATTTGTGAAACAAACTTATTTTTTTAATCGTTACTGGTTAAGTGCATAGATCTAAATATGTCAAATGTAGACAATTGGTGAACCAATGTCGTAAAACTTATACAGGATAATGAAGTTTCCAGCCAATTATGACAGAGGAAAAGTTAACCACATTGCGACATTATTGATCGACCTAAATTCGGGAACTGTAGTATACCTACATATATATGTGTAATAGAGCCCTTATCATCTCTCGGAGTAAGCTTTCCGATGGGGTCGTAAAAGACGTATTTGAGTGTTTCTTTTCTACCTTCATCATATTTTCAACGAAATGCTTTCATAATGACTTATCATCTTTCTCATAATTTGAAGTAGAGGAGAATTCGATGTAATCCTTTCCCTTGAAACCATTAAGAATTCTTTGCTCTTTTAACGTATCTCCTGTATTCATATATCTCTCGACAGGCAGTTTAGACGCTAGCATTATGCCAAGGGAATGTTTACCTAAGCATTGACTAACATTTAATAAGTTACTCGAAGACACTAATGGTTACTTGAAAATATCATGGAAGAAGTAATGGATATAGGAAAGAGCCATATATAGTGACGTGCGCACAATATGATTTTAACTTTGCATTATATGTGCGCGTTTTTACTTTGTATTTACGTACATTTTTTATGCATTGGGATTTCCTTTCGGAAATTAAAAACCACAATTTAAGCAATCACGTTGAATTATGTTCTTTATCAACTTGAATTCGAACTGAAAATAGCACACGTATATCGTTTTGAATTTATGCGTAAATGTGCTCTTAAGAAAAATGTTTGGGGTCACTGCTATTCTCCATTCCGTATGGCTATTTTTTTCGTGGACTGGGTTCAGCCAATTCAGCACTATAGAATCCTTTTGTTATTTGTGATCCTTCTCCATTAATTTGAACTCCGTTGATTCGAATTATGTTTACTTCTTCATCCAGAAATAGCGAATGGGACACCGAACGAAGCCGACTTTGATGAAGATTTCATAGAGACTAGAGCGATGGCGACAAATCGAGTTTGGTACCCAATTCAAACACGACGTGAGCGCGGAATGACATGTACCGGGCCGTTGTTTACCGGGAAGTACTTCTACCTCCAATCTCCTAATCGAATCCAAGCCCACAGGCCACCGTTTTGAAGGTTTGTTGAGAGCTGTCTATTACAGAAACGAGTACATCATTGAGACCGCATGGGTTTTCAGGGCAAGTCGAAAGAGTGCTCTAAGATAATTAGTGGATAGGATTGCTGGAACTAGACACTTGAAATGCACACGTTTTGGCCACTCACGACCGGCCGAGCTAAATTAAAGAATGGACATCCAGGCTTCAATTAAGTCGTTAAATCATGCGGTTTGTCTGTTTGCGCTCCTTTCGAAAGCACGGAAATGTGGTCGACGCAGGTGTTGTGCAACAAAGCAGAATCGCCTAGACAGGGGAGACCATTTTTAGCTTCCTAATTCGCTTTTGCCATGTGCCTATCGACCAACCTCAACTCTGCCCAAAAACGTGCCTCGTGTTATCTCTCCTTCGCACTGACCCCTTTCTCTAACCGCAATCCCGCACGCGTTCCAAAAATTCATTTGCGGTGGGCCGCAGTCACATACAAATATCTATTTCTGCTCATCGTACTTCCTTACCCTTTCCCCCATAAAATCATGCATTGATATTTCCTTCCCGAATTCAATTAGTAACTTTAATGACATGATTGCATTTAAAAAACCCTCTTTTATGATCCTATCCTCGAACTTCTGCGGCTCACTTTCCCCTCCTTTCATTCCTTTCTGCTCCCAAAACTACTGATAATCCCCAAAGATTTCTGCATTGCTGGCAATATATAGTTTTCTTGTTCTAGCCTAAGAACCCTAAGAATGTCTTTATTTCGAAATTCGGTGGGAAAATGTTATTCGCCGTTACAGTTTGAGCTCAGATGCATGAGCTACTTATATTAATATTCGATGTTAACAAGGCTAAGAAAATACTGGTAACAATGGTGTAGTAACAAGGTGTTGGAAAATTATCAGAAGCACTAAAATCTAAGTTATCTTTCAAAACGAGCAAAATTTTAACCTAAAAAAAGTATGCGAAGATACCTAATGACCAAATCACCAAATTATAATCTTATTAGGTGTTTGAACTTTCTGGTGTCCTTCTAAAACTGATGTTGACCTTGGAGACGGAATGAAGGTTTTCGGGCACCACACAGAAAAACACTGACTTATCGTTTGTCATCCTTGAGGCGACCCTGCGTGTTTTGTGTTTTTTTTTACATTTGCTATTAAACAAATTCTTACTGTTGTTTAATATCATTTCTCATATGTTCATCAGTAAACTTAATTTATCCCTGAATTATTTAGCATTCATTCCTTTGGTTTAGTATCATAAAACTGGTTTTTCTACTGTGATTTTGGTAATTTACTTTTTAAATATGTGCAGCGCCTGTTGAAAATGTCAGTGGGGGACATGAATTAGGTAAAGGTACTCTTTTGACAAAATGCAGTACACATTAGCAAAAGCCTGTGATAATATTAATCTTTTGTGTACGTTACTCGAACATTTGATAGTTGTTAGGAGTTACTTTATTTAATCGGTAGCCATGAATTATAGAGACGGTGTATACTATCGATCAAAACATAGTAAAATAGCTGAGGAACATACATTGAAATATATATTATTAAACCATACCTTCAAGCGTATAAATCCTTCATTGATATTTTCCGTATCTGTTTCCGTTATTTGAAGTATTTTCTTCATCCTAACTTGCAATTACTACTCGTTAATGGATCACATGATCCGTAGGGGTGATATGTAGTCTACTTTTGTAGATATCTTAAATTTCTGATTAGACTTAAAAACTTTTCACTGGATTATAAGGTATTTACATTTTATTAACGTATCCAAACACCCTAAATAATGTTGAAATCGCTGGTGAAAGGCGAGACTAGGCGGAAAGTCACCATTAGATTCAAGGACATTTCGCATTTTTCCACAGAATATTTAATCTAAAACTGGTTTAACAAGCGGTTTCAGGATATGAAGATGCAAGTACGCCTGTAAAACTGGTCGTATATTAAATATTCTGCAAAAAATACCAAATTTCACTGTCTCTCACGAAGTAACCTATTTGATTAACTAAACATTTTGGCTACAAAATATAACACTAATATGAAGCATATAGCGAGGTAAAATCTTTATAAATTCGATTGTTATCACTCAAAACCTTGTTTAGAATTTCGTTGATAATTAATCTTTCAACTTGAAATTTAGGTGAAAGTGAAATGAGATTATGATTGAGATATAACTTTGTCTAGACAGGAAATTGCAAGATTGTTTGATCGAGACAGAGCATGCAGATATTATGAGGAGAAACAAATAAATGACGAAATGTGATAAAAAGGATGTTATATTGAAGGGATAAGTAATTTATAAATTTATAAATGGATGGAACCACTCCTGAAAATGGACAGAAGTTTCTTTTGGTGTGATTCTGCCTCATTTTGTCGGTTTGCTTAGCTAATCATTCGGTGAAGCCTTGATTTTTCAAGCGAAATTTACGAGAACATAATTCCGAGAAGACCATGATATCATTCACTCTGAAACGTCCATCGATGTTAAGAAGCTGATTGAAGTGGTCGTCCTGATGAAATGTTGAAAAATCTGTAGAAATTCAGGCGGTCCTTGTGGTTCCGAGCGTCGGTAAAAGAAGGATGGAAAGGAGTCTCCCATGGGAGAGAGGGAATGGAGAAACCATTCCCTGGAGAAAGAGAGTCCGACTCTCACGATTAATATCGGACTGAACATCGATTGCGCAGCTGGAGACCCAGGTGGGCGAAAGAGGGTTGCAGGGCGCACTGGAGGAAAGAAGATTGCAAAACGGAGTGGTGCACAAGACAGCCTATATTTCTGTCCGTTTTTCGTGAGGATAAACTGCACACTTCCTCACCTCGCTACTACACTGTGGCTAATTATGGGGCATATTTTTATGTCAGCAAGTCTTACCTCAGCCGGTTCCTATAAATAGGCTAATAATTTTTTATTTGATTGAATAGTTTGGTCAACTAGAACGTTGGACATTAGAATTCATTCATTTTGGATATCCAAGTGTGTAACACGTTCTTCTTTAGCAAAAGCGGTCCAAGGTTCGATTTCCGCTGGTATCCTCTTGCAAAATGACCACAGCTATCGAAATAATTAGATATGATTATTAGATTGTATTCAAATAAATGTTGTATATTATTACATGATATGATGTATTAGTATAAGATTTACTTAAATAATGACATTTTTAGTGGTTCTGTTTCATTCCTGATATTCATTCTAGGCTACAAGTTTGATTGCATTCCGTCGTTATTCCTTTCTTTTCTCGATGCATTCAGTATTCTTGCTGATTGCCTCCCAGTGATTAACATAAAATGTTGCTGGTAAGTTAAAGGGACTAAAATGACACTAGCAATTTAAATGTTAAATTATCTATGTGGTTATGGCAGGTTTTTCAGACCTGTTGTATATCCATTGATTAGTGAATTTGTCATTTTCCTTCTCTTATCGGTAACTACTAGACTCAAAAGAATTGAATTATCAGTATCATCAAAGTATTCCATTTCTCTTTCTTATTTAATTTTTTTAATTGAAATCAATTGCGGAAGGCTTAACTGTGTCGAAATTCAAAACAGGAAAAGATAGAAAAAAAGTCACTGGGAACTATATAAATTGTGAATTTTATGACTACCCTGAAACAAACTGCATTGTGTTTCTACGATGCTCAGGAAAACTATTCTCATCCTTTAAAGGCCCGGGTTCGAACCCAGGAGCATAAAATAAGTTTCCATAAGAGATGTACGTAAATTACGTTTTCATAACTTGCAGAGGTCGTTTCTTTTACAAAATTAAATTAGAAACAATGGTCCTTCGAAATTGAGACAAGTGTTACAAGAAAGGAAAATAATCATAGAGTATTATTTTAGTCGTGAATCATTCATATAAATTCGAAATTGAGAGAACTTTGATAAAATACACAGAAAATTCGTAAAAGTTTTGGGAAATAAACAACCCATCCCAATGACTACCAAGGCAATTGTTGTACATTGATTTCATGAGATATGATATAAATATAAATGCATGGGGATAATCAGTTAGTATACATTTCCATAAGAAATGTACGTAAAATAGGTGATCGTTACCTGCAGAGGTTGTTTTTTTTTGAAAAATTAAATTAGAAACAATGGTCCTACGAAATTGAAACAAGTGTCAAAAGAAAAGAAAATGATGATAGATTCTTATTTTAGTGTTGAAATATTGATATAGATCCGAACTGTTGAAGATTTTGATAAAATACACGGATATTTCGTTAATAATTTGGGAAATAAACAAACCATCCATTTGATGACTAAGGCCATTGTTGAATGTTGATTTCATAAATGTAAACGTGCATTAGACTCATCTATTTGCGTCATTTTAACGTTATATTTAAGATATTTAGGAAATAGAACAGAGCTCTGTTATTGCATTAGAATTTCGTAAAGAAGCACCGAAAAACCGTAGTTTGCAAGAAAACCAACTGTTAGGAAATGTCAACCAGCGGGGGTTAGGGTACTCCGTGACTGCACTGCTAGGTTATTATTCTCAATACGTATCTCGGCAACTATCTTACCATCTTCAGGAACAAAGAAAAATTGTTTCCTGTATTGCTCTGTAAGCGTTTATCTTTCAGTAAGAGAATACGTTATTTTAATATCTTAAAAGTAAAGCATTTGAATAACTTGTGACAGAATTTCACAACAAAAATATCAGAACTACACCGTTAACTTGATCCACTGTTTTGGCTGGTAACTAAGGATCGAGTGACAAGTGCTAGCTTCTAAATCAATGGACCCAAGAAAGACTCATTTCTGAACGTTTAACGGTAAATAATTTTTAAATTATTGAAGTGAAACTTTTTAAATTCCTTCTTAATTGTGTTTCATAAATTTAAACGGATAATAAAGGTATGTATTGCATTCTACATCTGAAAGAGTTTTTGCAGGTTCTTCTGTGTTGATATTAACGAAATCTGTCATTCAATTATAAGAAACAAGAAAATACTCCTTAGAACGACAGTGAGTCTGGAAAAACGTTTTTGCTCCCAGAAGAGGATTCCGATATCCCTGTCCAGTTACCGAAGTATTAAATGATTTCTTAGGTGCGTCATTTTTGTAGTTTCAGACTACATTTATTCCTATGCAGGAATTCCACTATTTACTTCAGCATAATGTAAATCTGCATAGTTGTTTGATTATATCTCTAAGCAGCGATAATTCCTTGAGCGCTATCACTTTTACCTGTTGGCAGCGGATTTTTATATGGAATGAATAGCTAATGAAGAAAGAATGAAAAAGCTAATAAAGCTATACATTTAATATCTGAATCAATCCAATTCAAAAGTTTCCCTTTTCACTGGAAATTCTCTCGTTAATCATGTTTACTTGTTGTTTTTACCTTATCTGGAAATCATTTGCATGTAAATTACATCCTCGCCTGTGTCGCCCTTTATTTTTTCACGATATCTTCTCTTCCTGTCGCTCTTAACTTTCTCCGCTCCCGGAATCGTCGCGGAATTTCGAAAAATCTCCGTCCCTCTGACATGGGGAAATTAGACGAATCGACCTTCGATGAAGTTATCTCTCGTTACAATTCGACGAAATACCGTTCTCTCGGACACCCATTCTGAGAAGCGCGTGTTCGTCGCGGTTTGTTGCCTTCCACGAAGCCACCGAGTCGATCTAAAAATAACCGCTATCTGCCACTTCCGTCCTTTCTCCGTGGAGATTTCGCCAATCAGAATACACTCTCCTATAGCATTCCCAATAAACCTCCCTCCCGTGATCACCCGATAATAGCCGGGGCAGATGAGACGGCGTCCTTGGTTGGCACTTTAGAAAGTGGTTGCATAAACGTGAGAGGAGAGAGGCTGCGGGCAGCTCTTTCGTGTAATAATAGCGAGTGGGAGGAAGCGAAGATGGGCCCAAAGAGAAAGGACAATGGGGAGATGTGGCGAAGGGGCGGAGATTCCGCGTGATGCATGACGGGAGGGAGAGATCGACTGCATTTGGCAGGCTGTGCGGACGTCGGCCCGTAACTGACCCGATTTCAACGATCTCCGGGACGTTGCCACGCCCCCTTTTTCTACGCCGACGTCTCCACCCACGATCGCCTCCATTTATGCATGCATCTCCTTGCCGAAATGAGAGGTCGTGCTCCCGCTGCATGTCGTGGGCGATCTCCGTGTTTTTGTCCTCGTATTCTAGAAGCACTCTTCAATGACTTTATGATCGCGGGGAAGAGGCAACGAATTATTCATCGGTTATCTTTCTTCTTAATGTTAACTCCTACAAATACTTTTCGTTTATCAGGCTGTTTTTCTCTATTGCGATTTTACGATTGCGGGTTAAAATATTAGGTATATTTAAGAGATTAGGGTTTTTCTTGAAATGTTTCTTATGCCCTATGTCCGTCCACCTCTATAAATCACCAACCCATATTAAATATTTTTACAGCATTTTGTGAACTTGGATAATCCGCTATAGAGAGTACTTCAGAGAACACAGCATTCCACTGTTTCTTACCTTTCAATTAATTCGTTGTGGTCTTTTCGTCCTATAATTTAAACCTCTCCCTCCTGTGTGTTTCAGAAACGATTTTCCTTCTGCATTCGATCGTGGAATGGGAAAATACTTTATTTCCCTTTAATAATACCGAAATAATAGAAAATGTATTATATTCGTATTTATGATTTCTCAATTATGAATGGATTCACAACTTATTTTATTGAATTGACATTTTATTCAAACAGATGTTTAGTGGTTTCCTCCGCAAGAAACTGAAGAATACAAATTTATCAAACACGCATATCTACAAGTGATTGAGGTTTAATAGTTTAGCCATGAGCTGTAACTCTGTACAGAAAGTAACATAAGTTTCATATCAAATTTAATGAACAACAAAACCGATCTTGTATTAAAACTTATGTGGCATTAACAAAAGGTTTTCTCTTTTCAACAATGTGTAACAAGTTTGGGAATCTCATGATAACCTCGCACGGTCAGCAAGTAGAACATTCTTGCGTTCGGATTTGTCACTGACCATATTTGTATAAGCGGACAGCTTCAAAGTAAAAATCAATGCATGGAGTTAGTATCAATAATTTTAGCTTAGAGATAAAAAGGTGAAATTCCAAGCTGAATGTTAATGAATTTTCAAATTGAAAGGCAGGAAACTTATTTTAACGTACTTAATGAGAAACATGAGAATATTTTCCATGGCATTAGGAAGAGGGAAGCAAATCCTCTCAAAATCCTCGTTATCTCCGTTGCTCTCGAGTTTCTATAGAATTCAGCCTGGATACCTCTTGAAGTACACCAAAAGCCTTCCTCCTTCCACTTTTTATACTCCCCATCTCATGCTATCTCGATTTGTATAGGCATTCGACCTCCTCGTCAGAGGCTGCCATTACTCGGTCATCCTCTCTTTTCAACGGAATATTCGCGTGACCGAACAATCTCGATATGCTTATTTGCATTCGCTTCCTCCCGTGTTCTCCTTAAGCTCCCAAAATAGACGCCGTCTATTGCATATGCTAATATCTTAAAATCGACAAATTCAGCTGTCAACTGTGTTCATTACGATCTCCATTATCGCGTGTCGTTCTTTTGCATCTCTTATGAGCTACAAAAGTTTCCTGTGACTGATATGTAATAAGATTCAACTCTTCGACATCAGTCTTGTCTCCAATTGTGATGTGATATTAAGGAGTTAAACTGCAGTCGCATCGTAGTATTACCTTGTGCGGAAGATGAACCAAATTGACTTGTCTGTACAAAAGAGCTGAAGAAATTGGTAACGTTCAGGGTATGAGTGACAAAATTGATGTCGAAATTGATTTTCAGAAATTTTTTTTCTCTCCTTTGCACGTTCTATGGCTCAGACTACGAATTTTTTCAGCCAATTAATCAACTTAGGGACATTCTCGGATGGTTCTTCGCAAAATGTCTTTCTTGAAGGATCGATGTGAGAGGGCTTCGCTGACTCATGGAAAAACTCATGTGTTTGAATGTGCAAGTATCAGCCTCGTTGTAAATGTCAGTCTTTACACATGGGTCAACAAATGTTTCTATAATTACCTAATTCATCGCTTCGGGTGTATTAAAGTTTTCAGTCTGATGCGTGCGATTCCGTGTCGTGCACGTTGATGTCACCCTAATTATCCAGAAATAAAAAAGATCCGGCAATTTTTGTTATTTTTTATCTTTGTTTTTATGGTCAAATGAGTTTGAGTAGGTACTGATCATGGAACACACTAACCGTTGAAGACTGTATAATTGAGATATAAACTGTAGAATAATATACCAAAAACCAATGTGATTTGATATAGAACTCCACAATTTTTCTAGAGATGGACGTAAAATAGAAATATTTTCCGAGAAGTAGGTTACTTCTCAAGATGATTTCCAAAGGAACGAGTAACTTTAATTAAAATTAATTAATATATCGTAGTTCATTAGTTAATTCGACAGGTTAGTTTAGATGAAATGCACGACGGTAAAGGCCTATAATTCATATCCTCGTTAAAAAGAGATGGAATATGGGCCGGAAGAAACTTTAGCCGTGTTTCGCGCTCGTCTGATCCCAGGAAGTTAGCGAGCACCTGGAAAATTGGGTTGCTAAGGCCGACACTGAATAAGGTTGAGTCCCAATGGCCCCTTTATTTTTGGAGAGCTGGAAGGGATGCGCCCTTCAGTATCTCCTTAACCTTATCAGCGATGCTGGGGAGCATAAGCTTTGGCGTTAAAGGTTTTTGGAAATCCGTACAAAAGAATGCTGTGAATTTAGCGTGTCGGACTCGCGAGTATAATGAATGGTCAATGGGCCGGATGCAAGCACTATAATTATGCAGAAAAAAAGTTAAGGCGTCGTCTTCCCATACGCCTCTTTACTTCTCTTCCTAAATCAATGCTTTAAAGCAGGACCTCTTCAAAGCCTCCTTCGGTGTATTAAGCCGTTATTGTTCTGTCTATTGATCTATAGCTGTGGTAGAACATTGGAGTAATTTTAAACTTAATATGAATGTACTTACCATTTAGAGTACAAAAATTTTAAAGAACGGTGTATATTTCGTCTTCTTAAATTTCTTTGTAAACCGAATCATTGAGTTCTTATATCTAGTTTTCATGGTGCTGATTATGAGTCAGCTATTTAGAATTTAACTATGAAACATCGAACGTGCGAATAACTCTACAATATGTTTAATTTTCGGTCTATTGCTAACAAAGAAAATCTTCTTAGTTTGATGGGATTAATTTTGGTGAAAACGTTCCGATTATGAATGCAAGTACAATATAGAACGATCATTTAGAGAGCAATTTGTAAAGTTACATAATCTTTGCAACCATAATTGTACATTAAATATTCTAGACGAATCATTTTTCATGAATGTTAACATTTCAAGGGCATTTGTGCTTTCAGCAAACATTGAAAATGCCAAAGTATTGCAAGAAATGGATTTTTTAATTTCTACTTCACAGTTTAATTTGCAAAGGCTATGATCGACGCATTAAATCAATTAAGAAGAATTCTATCGTAGCAGAGAATTGAAAATAATTTATTTCTCGTTATTAACTATAATTTTTCTTCATGGCTTTCGTCTAGTGATTTAGTTAGTGTACTCTAGCTAGAAAAGCTTTTTATTCATCGAAATAACTGCTAATTCTTAAAAGGTTTTTGATTCTTTTGCTGAATCGATTTCTAAATGGTGACTTTTAGTTAATGATCAATCTTCCTTTGGCCTTTGATCTATCAGAAATTCTTGTAGCACGTACTAAGATGTTGGTGAAACCGTCATAACGGCTAATATTCCCGTCATTTTGCTACAGTCAGACGAAGAATTTTCTTGGGAATATATTAAATAACGACACAGATAATGCTAGTCACCTATATAATTATGAAAATTTTCCACGAAGAGCAGAATTTCTCGCAAAATGTCGGTCAACAAAAATTTACTGTCACGAAGAAAAAAATCAAGATATTTTCATATTTTTAGGTGTAATCTGTGACAAATTTATCAAATCAAAAATTGTCATGGTAACTATAATAGCATTCAGTAAAATTTGAATGATCGAGCAGGGTATTCTTGCTTCGCAGATATTTCTTTCACCTAATCTATAAAAGCACATTCATTGCTCCTTCGCCTGTTTGTAGGCTTCAGTATCAATTTTGTAATACCCTTACAAGTTGCGCATGCTTCCCAAGCAAAGCGTGACCTTTTTACTGGAAACCTTCGCCAGTTCCCTCTCGCGGGCAAATGACTAATCAATGAAGGTTTCAAAACTTCCTCGTTTGTCCGCTAGATGGGAGAGCAGCCTGACAAAGGTATTCACCTCTTATCCGATTCAAAATCGAGCCTTTTATTATGGAGGAATTTACGATCCCTGTCAAGACTGCGACGGTCACGCTTTATTTCTAGCTCTTAAGTTTAATGATTAAGCGATATACTTCAGCAATTTGTCCCAGGCAGTGACAGATTTGGATATATAAACTCCTCCTTGCTAAGAGGGCTGTAATCTCCCCAACCCTAATGAAAAGTTCGCACTAATGAAATTTATGGCTTACGCAATTAGTCAGAAAAAACTACTTATGTTAACATTATAAATTTAGATTTATTTGTGTATTACCTGACAGATTTAAAATAGCTAAGAAGAATACGAGGACTTGGCACTGGTTTTGTCTTCGACGTTCAGTTTTAACATTTGTCACATTTTTGCATTCAGAACATAAATACGCCTTGAAATAACTACGCGCCCGAAATAGATTTACCCTGGAATAAGAAAACTTTACTAAATTCCACTTTAAATTCAGCGCTCCTGCAGTGATTTTGGCGTTTTATGACATTTTTGAATCTTCCATTCTCTTCATTCAGTCTTCAAGTCTCTTCTCTCATAAGGTTAGTTATTGCCTCCATTTTCTCCTTAATACTAATTAATTACACTTGTAAATCAAAGTGATTAACTATACTTTATCAGTCATTAGAATGTACCATATTTACCAAAAATGGCTAACTCCCTATAGAACACTCCATATGCTCCATCCATGGCCACCTCCGTATATAAATACTAAGAAACGTAAATTTGCATCGGTAAAATTTTATAGTGATTAATTATAACTTAGTAAGCCTTAAAAAGAAATTTGAAATATTGTTCGGATTCAAACATTCGGACAACAAACAACAATGCTGATTCTAGATCAGCATTTTCCCACGATTTATCACCTTTTAAGTATCGGCACTCAAAAGATTTTGTAGACCGCTCATGTTATATTTCGTTATGATAGAAACATGGATCGAACCCATTTATCAATCTCTAGTTGAGTGATACTAAAAGGGAGAATTGTTTGAATATTTAAGTGATAAGCGTTGAATTGTTCATTTTATAATAATAATAATAAATCGACTTTATTTCAGGGCGAAATTGAGACTAGTAAGTCTCTTCTTACAGCATCTAACCCTATGTCATAAAAGATGAAAAGAAATAGTTTATGGGGTTAAAATAAAAGAAAAATAGCAAAGAGATGTGTTTGCGGGTTAAAAAAAAACCTAAGTTATTGCACTTAGGAAAAAATAGAATTTTAGGGAATATTCGAGCAAAAATTGTCATTATTCCTCTCCCGTGGTCATAAAATATCGTATGATGAGGTACTTTAAGGAGAGAGTACACAAAGCTTTCAGGTTAAATCTAGCTACCGGGTCGCACAAACTCAAAGGGCCGATCCCTATTATTCTAGATAGGTATTTATTTTCCTTGTGTAAAAAATAGCTCCTTATAGTTGATTCTGTAATTTATTGACAAAGGATGATTTAAAGCGGCAGTTGTAATTGGAAACTTCCCTTGATGTTTCTGGGATTTGACCATGTTTGATAAATAACAGAATTTGAGCTAATTTTACTACTATGTGTATATGATACATATATAATAATATAATTCTCCAAAAAATACTGATTTCCACTATGATTCACGTTGTAAATCCGTGGAAAAGTATAAATTAAGTCTTTTTTCCTATCATCTATAATCTTGTTTTGAATCCTGCAGAATGCAACGGCCCTTGCTTATTGCCAATTCCAGAGATGCAAAATGTATACTGTCTATAGTTGGCTGCATTTATCTATCCAAATTTTTAAAGTCCTCCTTTTTAGTATTTTAAATGCCTGTTCTTTGAATTTCGATCCCTGTCCTAGTAAATTCTGCATCTTCGGCCATCCTTCATGCTTCGGAAGTCCGCTGAAATTGATTAAAAGACCGGACCACACGTTATTTCACGCGATGCAGACTGGTCAGCTGAGTTGATTGCTAGTTGCGGCTCCGCTTGAAAGGGATGACTCGAGATGGCCCCTGATATTAATTTTTTACTAATTGCGACTTCCGCCCATGGTTCGGAGCAGTTTGGCCGGACCGCCAATTTCAGCCGCGTCCGCTCAATCATATACGCTCAATCCCCAACCAACTATAGCTTTACATTTGCGCAACCTTCAAAAGATGTCGCCCTGCAATTTTTAATATACTAGCATGATTTTCCAGTGGATATAAAATTTTCTTTGTTTGCAAGATGCTGTAAGATGTTATTTGGAAATGTTAAAACGAAAATACGATGATAAGAAATGACGTTTAAACTTAATTATTTGCGTAAAATAACCGATTTCGTTGGAATTTTCCTATCGAGTTTATCCAGTCATGGTATTTAAAAAGTTATGTTAAGGCCACTTTATTCCATGTCAGTTTACTGCTTGTTATACTATTCATATGTTAACGAAGATATTGTATAAAAGTATGTCAAATAGAAGTACTTTCCTTAATACAGAAATCAGCATAATAAAGTTAATATCTATCTAATCACGTCTATACATGTCCTTAAAATACATGGTTAGTGTTATGATTGCTCAAGTCTCCCGTTTCCCCTTTCTCTAATGTAGTTATGTGCAATAGCATCCAAACTTTAACTCTACGGATGTTTACTTAATGGTCGTCTACCCATAATCCGAATTTGAAATTCGAGAATATTATACAACTTACTTCATTAACAATAATTAAACAAAATATGCTGTGGGCATTGTTTTGGCACCATTGTTTTAGTTGTCAACCAATAGATGAATTGGGAAAGGTTTTACTGTATAATGTATACGTTAGATGTCCGATCATTTATTGCTGCTAATCCAGTTAAAAATAAATAACTTTGACGAATAACTGATAGGAAAAATAGCGACATGACTGGTACTCGAACCAATGTATACCACTTTCCGGGCAAGTATTCTAATCTCTGAACTACTATACCGTGTGTATTCCACACTGTTTGAGAATGGTTTTATCACAAATGTATATGAATACATCTTGATGCAATGAATTAAGCTTATTATTATTAAATTTATTGGTTATCCTGGAAATGTTTATTTTTACATGTTTTGGGACTTTTACATATGCACAGTGAGTAAGCGCAGGTTTATTACATCATCCATCTTTGAGAGTATTTTCTTATGTGAAACCTTTCCGTTAATTTCACTTAGTTCTTCCCATTAAATTATTTCTTACCCCATTTCAATTGGCATCTTCAAACCTGTTTCTTGCACATGATAAACCACATGTACATGACTAGGGGTGACCAACTCATAGGCCGCATGCGGCCCTTCAACTGGTCTCTTGAGGCCGAGTGGCTCATTCCTTTCTATACGCTGGGAACAATTTTCCTGAGGTTGATAACTTAAGAGAAAAAGAAATTGCTTAGCTAAAATCTCTTTGAAAAACCAGTGTTTTATGACTTCGCTCCCAGCTTGCATTGGTCACAAAAAAATCAGTAACAAAGAATCATGTTCATTCCGTATCCTGACGTAGTAAGTAGCATACGGAATAGTTTTATTTGTAAGTTGTTAACAATTCACATTACTTTCCAGTACGAGTAACATTATCATCGCAATACGCATAACTTAAAATGATATGATTTGTAATAAATCTATTTTTCGCAACTACATATGAAAGTTGCTAATAAAAATCGTATTGCAACATAATTAACTTCGATTAAATCCACTGGACAAATATTCCTTTCATGTCTTGAGTTATCCGTAATTCGTTCCTCTAAATGTTTGCCAATCTTTAATTTCACGTCACAATCTTTCCTAAATATATCGTATGTATCACACAGAAAGAAACAGCGAATAATTTTGTTGTGATAATAATAATGGTTGGCTTCGCTTCTGCTGCCGCCCTCGGGAGCACGGCGCGGCTCTGACTGAAACTAATATTTTATTGTAACCCTTAAACTAGCGATATTTCATGAATTATTATTATTGAAAATTATACTGCTCTATTTACGCGGACCGCGGAAATCTTCATAGAAGCAGAAGCGGCCCACTGAAGTTCAAGTCTCGTTTACTCATGTTATAGACATTTCATTTCCGGAATAAATCGCGGAATTGATTCCATCATAGCGTGGATAAAACTTGCAGAGAGAGAGAAAAAAATGGGAAAAGGTATTTAGATGAGAGGAAAGAAGACTGAAAAGGTAAGTGGAAATTGTAATGAAGAAGAGAGGAAAAGCGTGGGTGTGTAGTGGCGAAAGGGGTAGAGGACGTCACAAGTGGGGAAGGGTTGAGAGCAGTCGTGATTATGAGTTAATGGGGTCCACTTTGTGTGAGTTCACTCCTGTCCGAGAGGAAACGACGGAAATGCAGGGGTGAACGAGAAGCGGACAGAGGCGAAAGAAAGTGAAGATAAATAGGCACAAAAGAAAAGCACGAGACCGAAACGACCAAGTGAAGACGCAAAAAATATCCCATCACGTTTCCCATGGAGATCGCCTCTTCACTGTAAACATTCAGTCACTTTGATGGCGAATTCTGTTTTTACACCTCCGTTTTTTCTTTGGGGGAGAGAAGGAAAAATTTAATTCCTTCTTGAGGGAGAACGGTTAGCAGGTTGATATAGATTAGTCGGTTTCTCACAAGGCAATACGTAGAAGATATAAGGGTTTGCCATGTGTCCCGGTATCCTCACGATTTTCCTAGTTTAAACGAATATTTCTTATTAATTTTTTTTTTGTGTTCCGGCGTGAGGAGTTTAATCGGAAAGAAGATCGGAATTTTCAGTGACATTAAAAAGAAATAACGTTACGTTAAGCTTGAATAAATACCGGGTGCCACTTTTTTGGTGGCCGAAAAACATTCGAAATTAATTAAAAATAAATTATAAGAGAACGTTTAGATTTTGCTCTGTTTATTTTCTCTTTAAACTTCGATATGATCCCGTTTTAACGCCTTAATTATGGTAAGATGCAAGAACATCTTTTACGGAAAGTTGCATGTAATGTCGCTGGCATCGCTCAAACAATTTAGGAGCAAATGTTTTTGTTTTCTTCATAAAGGGATGACGCTTCAAACCTTCCTAAGGAAACAGGTGTTTTATTCTCAATTAGAAAGACTAACATTTTCTCTTGAGAATAAGTGACTTCGGCGATGTCCGTTAATCTCAAGAAATATGGAGAATCACGTTTCCAAGTTCTATTTTCTACGAAAATGAAACGACAAATTTTAGCCTGCCACGGTACAAAATATTTGCCTGCCGACAAAATACTTATTCCCACTAGCCTCTTGTGATAAATTTTCGCTGTGCATTTTCATTTGCCTACTTAGTTTCAATCTTAAGAATTCACATTGAGAATAAGAACAGAATCCCATATAATTACCTATGAATCCTAGATGAAAGTGCTCATATCTTCATAAAGATATATGAATTATCTTAGTTTCTCGTCAAAACCCTATTTCTTTCTACCTCCACGTTAGCATAAACTTTCTTGTCTGGCTGTGATATCACCTTGTTACGTTCCTTAAATATATTAGGGATAATGCATTTTAAGGATGAATATACTCAGCAGGCGGTTGTAAAACGATCTTTCCTAGCATTTGGAAAACTACCATATTTTAGCCTTTCGTTTATAGTTTTAAGCTTACTCTATAATGTAGAAATGGAATGATAAGTATATGAAGAGAAAAATCGAACTCTGAATAACCAGTTAGATTATAATAGATTACATTCAGGACACGTTTTATTGGGAGCATGATTGGGACTTGAGATATGCATGTATGCCTTACGTATTTATCTCTAACAAATAGGGAGCCATAATTAGCTCCTCATCCAAAACATACGTCAAACCAATGTTGGTTTAAATTATCCGAAGAAATCTTGATCTGTAGGCCTAATGGTACATACATGCTTGGATTGCCAAAAATTTTTATCGGTCTTTTTGAAATCGGACTTATAGATTAACCACTCAAATTTTACCTAAATCATTCATTATTTCTTCGTATAGATCCAAAAACCGGACCTTCATCGAACAGCACATTTACTCGGTGTATTTATTATAAGGAATATGGTGTCAGATGTTCTGAAGATTTTTATAAATTACTAAAGTATAAGGGAAAATCGTCGGAAGATTTAGTGTGCAATTTTGGTTTTAATATCTACCAAGTTTCTCTTTGGAACTTTAACAGCGCTCTTTCTCCAAAATCCCTTTATAGTGTCGGAGAGATTCTTATTTCTTCCTCATATTTAAATTTAAGTCAAAATCCACTAAATTTCAACATTTCGCCACTGCATCAGGGCTGAACCATTCAATTCTTTCGCGCGATTTTATTATACGGTCATGATTCCCTCTAACATAAGAAATTTGGCCGATTTTTACTTCAGTCGTTACAAACTCTATGGAATACAGGGGCTAATATTTCGTCTCAATCTCCTTGCTGCGAGGAAAGCAGATGCTAAAAAGCCACTCAGCCAAATGAAACACCGCAGTCCTTTCAAGACTCCATTTCCTTAATTGACTAGGTTCCAACTCAGCGATTTCCCAGGAATCAGTGAAATTAGGCGACACCCTGCAGCCGTCGCTAGGTAAATGTGGGAAAACAAGGAAGCGTTTTCGGTGACAAATCGTTAGCGAGTACGGAACGAAAAGTATCGCTGTCACCAATGATATCGAGCGAGCGATTTATTCAGAGAGTGAGTGCGAACGAAAAAGGAAGAGGGATTTAGTAGGAACGACCTCAAGGAAGCCTGATTTTCGTTGCAATTTAAAAAAAATTATCCTTCGCATTTCCATCCGAAATTGTCACATCTTCTTTTAACTATAACTGTGAAGGGAGCTAGAATTAATTTAATTGTTTTTAAACTCTGATTTTGGAGGCGGAATCACTCCATTTAGACCTATCAGCCCCATCCTCAGTACAATTTTATTCCTCTTTCAACTTAACTTACAGTACCAATTGTTTTTATGATCTATGGGTCTCATAGGTCTACAGAAAATGTGGTTAGCCAGTAAATTACAAGCGCATGGAATTATACAGTGAACATTTTATAACCCTTAAATATCAGCCACAAATTGGTTAATGAATGTAGAATTAACCTTAAAACTAATATTAATTTTTGGATACAGCATGGCTCTTTCAGAATCAACTGTATTAACGAAAAGTTTACGGGAAGGACGGTTGAAGTTCAGATGATTGTATTATTTTGTTATTATTCGGTTTCGATCGATCTTGAAGATAGTAATAAAGGAATAGTTTATAAATTAAGAAATACTGATCGATTTTAATAACAATTTACATTTATAGTTTTTAATGTTAAATTATATTGTAAGAAAAAGGAACAGAGTCAACTCACATCTTAAATATTATTTTCAGCCGTGGTTTCAGAGTCTTAGCACTCCAACCCCAAGGTCCCGGGTTCGAATGCCCTTTTATCGGATTTTTCTAGTCATTTTTGTGTTTGCTTACGATCATTAGAATAGATGCAATTGAGTTCTTCCAGTTTTCGCCAAAGGAATTATTAATGTTATTACTTATTTCGTAGTGGGCGGGTGAAGACATTTAAATCAGTCCTATTTCTTAAATCCGTATCTATTATTGAGTGTGCCTTAGAACTGGGTGGCAGCAATACTAACATATGTGTTTCTTATCATCACTAACAGTTGCTTTTGCTACGGAATACGGAATCCTTTTTTTTTCCTTCCATACCAAATTTGAAGAAAAATGGTTCGACCTGAGAATTACGTATGCTGTTTCAGCTTCCTAAATATTTTGCAGGGCTTTCTTTCCATAGTCATTCAGTACATTTTTAGAAGATCCGCTGGAGATAAATCCTTCATTGGAATTATATCCTTTTACACATATTTCATTATCCAATGTAATTCTCTAAAATACTTTATGAATCTCACATTCTCACACTCCGGTTCAATTCATCTTGCCACCCCTCTCTACTTGGTTATATTTTATTCTAACCTTTTCCGTCTTTACATACTTAATGATCCCTAATATAGGTGAGGGATATGTAGGTGAGGGATAATATGTAGGTGAGGGATTCACTCATAAAATTCTTCATTTTAAATCATTTCAATCTTTAAAAATAGGAATTAATGCTTACATATAATAAATCACGCCATTTAAAGTAAACGATTGATTAGAATGATATTTTAACATTTACACTCAAATTAAAGTCTTATATTTCCAGCCAGTTATTACTGTTTCATTCTTGTTTAGTTTCAAGAGTTCATATAATTTTTTCATCCTATTTAGAATTTTCCTGTAGACTTTCTTTCGTCTATTTATTTATTATATTTCCCTTTCCACATAATTATCCTTATTTGCCACAAAATGAACAGGTTGTATTCCTCGCATCATTCCCTAGCGCGTGTTTTCGAAGTTGGGTTCCCTTTTTCCAGTTTGCGGCTGAAGATTGCTCTCCGAAACTATTTGCGAAAGTATTTTGCGCGCGGTTTATAAACCCATTATTAAATTTCTTCGCCAAACTTAACCTTAGTTCCATCGACGAAATTTCTGGTTATTCGAGACGGTGATTTAATTACGGGGTAACCTAGAGATTGACTAGTGAAAGGAAATCGAGAGGGAAATGATGCGGAGATGAGTTGGAATTCATCGTAGAAGACGGATTGTGGTCTTGCCTTTGGAAAGGAAGAATATTCGAAGTTAGTGAAAGATATGGTGAGAATTGAAGCTGGAGAGGATCGAGGAAATATGTGCGTGGGTCGAATCTGCGGAAGAAGAGGGGCAGATGGGAGTTGGCAGTGAGGTATGGGTGAGGTGAGCGTGACGAGTTGTGAGGTTTTAAAACTTGGTCGCGTGCTTTCCTTTGGTGCCACTCACCCTTTTGCCTCACCAAAAACATTCGCGTCACGCCACCCTGTCCTTGGCAGCTCATCGTCACCACCCACTCGCATTCTCTCTTCTTCCTCTATTCTTACCCCCTTTATCTACCGCCGTGTTATTTCTTCTCTCTTTTGTCCGTTATTTTCCTTACCAATTCCAACTGTTGGTGCTTCGTGGCCACCCTCGGGTGACATTAACTCCTTCCAAATGTTGGCTTGTTTATTCCTCTCTTCTGATTCACATTTCGGCAACTTCTGCGTCGATTATTGTTTCACAACACCGTGTTTGTTCTGACAATCATTTTTCACTCAGCAATTTAACTTGGCAGCAATTGAAAATGCCCACGCTGCATTACTGTTGGATCCCCACAGTATACTTTTAAGCGTTAAGCTTACATGTACTTTTACCTTTCCGCCAGAAGGAAACTCCATCTTTAGCACTTCTCAATTTAATCGTAGGTGATTATGTAGGTACCTTCTTCACAATACATCCCAAAGTATACTATCCGTGATCTTTGTACAAGAGAAAATCAAAATCTTCAAGTTCCAAAACAAAACACCGGCCATTACATTAAGGCCTGGTGTTACAGTGTATACTTGAATTGCTCTTTAACTAATGCTAACTTTAGGGTCTAGTATTATAATGGTTTGCTAGAGTTTAAGTGAAGATTGTAATTAATCTCTTAAATATATAATGAATTAGCATGGATATTAATTATGATCTTCACTTTAACTCAAACAAACCATTATAATACTAGTCTCTAAAGTGAACATTAGTTAAAGTCCATTTTAAATATGAATTGTAATATCAGCCTAAATTTTTTCATGGTTTACTTGCAGTTAACGAAACGTACTTCCATATGAAATCCAAATCGCTTCCTCCGTATCTTCGTTCAAAAAAAAGCAATGTCAAACATCTTTCACAGGCCCAATTTTCATATTCGCTGTTTGAATCTATTTCCATCTTATTATTTCTTTATTCTTTTCTTTTATTACTTTCCCGTAGTTAGTAATCTATCTTATTACAATTTTGTGTTCCAACTAAATGACTATCTTCTTTGATTCTTCTTTCTGTTCCAATTTTATTTGTTTGAAATATAATTGGACTATATTCTGACGATGGGTTAAATGGTGATGAGACTTTCTAGTCTTAATTTCACCCAATAAACATGTTTTTACTGTACCGCATGAGTACTTCATTGAACGAAATTTCATATTCACTAGCTATATGTTCTTTCTGACACTTCGATTGATACCCCGTCAATTGTACTCTTCTGCGAGGCAATTAAGTCGCTTGTTTACTGTTTGAATGCAGCCAAAGTAATTTAAGTTATGAGAGAGTTTAGGATCAGATTTTGCCGAAACATTGATTAATATGCAAATTGCAATCAAATATGAGAGGGAAATTTTCCTTGAAAGTTTGCAGATTGTTAAACGAAAAACGGAAGGTATCATCGATAGCAAAGGCAGCATAACGCATCGGCAGTCTTTTCTTAAATTTCTGCACAGAGACTTACGAATTTTATCAGGCATACCTGTTTTTACTAAATAAGAAATTTTTGTAACCAACCTAGCTAGTCAAGAAATGAAAGAGGGCGATTAAAATATCTTTATACATAGTTTTTAAATTTTTATGAAGCATTGCGAAATGTGTCGACAGATAGCAGTAATCGTGTTCAATGGTTCGCTAAATTAACTCTTAAAAAAACGAAGAAGAAATCAAATGTATACTTTCCACAGAATTTAATTACGCGACCATGGTTTCGGTGCAATTTACACCATCATCAGGCCTTTTCTAAATAAAATTCCACCAGATTTCACTTAGTACTTTTAAATTAACTCTTTCCAAAAGCGATATTTAAGAGTTTTTAATATTTATATGTTCTTTAAGAAATAGCAAGTATACTCACTGCTACTTGGCGACCTAAGTCGAGAACGGCGACTGTCTTAGGAGTCGCTTTGCGGAAGATCACAGCACTTGTAATTCTGAGAATGGAATAAATATATAAATATACACACACTCACATATAAAGGCGCACACGCATCCATATGATAATTTAATTATACAGTTTATTCTTGTCTGTATTAATAAAGATCTTTTGTAATTCGCGGTCATCCATATTCTATATTTTTTCCCTAACCCTTGCACTGTGTTTCCTCTATTTCTGAACCATATCTTCAAAGTATGAACATAGCTCTTTTCCTTTCTTCTTTGCAAAGAAAGTTTCCGTCTTCCACCTTCCCTCCCCTTACACCTTTCTCTTTCATTCCTATCTCCACCATCTCTGGCAGTCCATCCTCTCTTACTTTATCTTCCCCAAACCCTTTATCTAACATATCTTCCCCTACGAGCCGAGCTTCTTCAATGGTACGTTCGCATAAATCTCGAATTTAAGATTTCCCAGACTCGCATGCTCGCCAATTAATTCTCCTCTTTCGCAGTTCCGATATCTTTCACGAAGCATGGCAAACCCCGTTTTTGCTTTGACGATAATTTTGCCATTTTTTGACGCATTTTGACATAATTGCAACTGTGGTTTTGAATGATTTTAATGGTAGCCTTACAGGATAGATCCTTATATATATTGAGAATGCAAGATCAAGTAGGTGTTTGATTAAAAGAGATAATTTACATCTAAAGATATAGTTAGGAAAATACCCAACCTAATAGGTGAACTTAGAAAGAGTGATCTAGATTCTCAAAAGTGTTTCATAACTTATGAAGAAATGTAGAAAAATCTATAATTAATAATCAGAGACTTGTCGAAATATAAAATAACATTGACGACGTATATCTCACCAATGGGGAAACCTTGTAGCGCTGTAGACCAGATTGTTCTTTATGTATTATTTTTCGAATTTGGTTAACTTATTCGATAAACCATTCGAGGTCACATTTGCTCCCTCCGCGGACAGTTTAAGTTAATTGAATATTTTTTTAATTTGGACACTTTATTGCTTACTTGGTCATAAGCAATCGCCCAGAGCCAGGCTTTTTTCTTCTCCGCGGGCAGTGCTTATAATTTTATCTTTGATCTGAACTCCGAGATCACGACAAGGAGACTCTTACATCGCATGACTGAACACGAATAACGGGGCTCAGATAAATATGCTCACGCACATCGGTGCCCACCGCTGTGAATCACAATTCCTCATCAGTTGCAGATTATACACGGTGGGTACCATTCCTCGCGCATTCCCACAATGCGACAGCCTTTGTGGCCGCTTTAAGGAGTGTTCGTACGCTTGACCTTCCATTGCCCTTCATCGTCCTGCTCTCTACCAATTTACTTTAATCGTCGACGGGCGCAACTTCCCACGAATGATTTCGTCTCCCGCGAGTCCTTAATTGCGTAAGGTCGACTTAATTCAGTTAATAGTTTTGATGGCCCTCGAAGCAGGTTTCGAAAGGAAACATATATTCGGCGAGCCTTTGCATGACGGAAGTGTTGCTTCAAGTGGATGGAATAGAACCTCGGGCTGGTTGCTGAAACTGGTCTTAGCGCATAGGTCCTAGCGAAAGTTTTTCGGTTATCTGAAATTTAATGAATATTAGCCTAGTTATCATAAAAGTCAGGTCGAATGTCCATTTTCAGTATCGTCAAGGACGTACACTAGAATTTTGCATGATTTATATCGTTTAATAATACCCTTTAAGTTTTTGGTTGATGTACGAGCTCGTACCTGCTAAGACTTTGGTATTCGGATAAAATAGTGCCGCGCTTGTCCCTACGGAAGATTTATTATGGTAATATTTGTGGAATCCTAATTTCCACAAAACTTTTTCATGTTGCTTAAATCTTTTCTCTTCTGGCTTATTCCTATATTTTCTGATGTTGATATATTCTTGTTGCACTCTGTATGAGTTTAACGGTTATTTTTGTTCAAATTTTGCCTTCTTTAACCATTCGTATTTATTTTATGAAATTGCTACAGTATATCTGCTCGTATATGTTTAATCTATTAATACTGCTAAATTTTATACTTATAGTATTTAATACTTTAATACTCTGTGATGGTTGCTGTTGAATGGGTAACGACTTCTTGATTTCATATATGATCATACATGCATACATATATATAATTTGATTAATAGTTTTACCCCTTCAATGATAAGAAATTAATTATTACCACTTGGTACATACTCCACAATAAATTATTCCTTAAAATATATTTTCTGTGGATCAGTAATAAATTCGGAATTTATCAGAATTCTAAATGAGTAGAATTCAATTTTTCAATTAATACAATTACAGAAATAGTTGTTTCCCTACTATTGATTTTCCTTATACGCGGGTTGAACAGTTTTCTTTTCTTATAATTGTTTAAAGTTTCATTCATTTTAATACATAACGGAAAGTATCTACAGAGCTAGAAGATTGCAATTGATTGACTTTTGAATGTAAAGATTTCAGGAATTAATTCCACATTTAGTTAATTTCGACTCCTCAAAATGCAATATGATTGAATACTAACTGAATAACCCATTCCAACTTTTTACAGACGAGGCAAAAAAAGAAATGAATTAGTTTACCGGGAATTCAGAAAGCAGTAAGGTGTGACTATCATAGAATTTTCAAAGTGAATACTTAAAGAATAGACATTTAAATATAAAAGGTTATGACCATTTTAGAGAAATTGAGGAAGCAATGGTAATGAAAATAGCTGAAAACGATATATCGCATCTTAGAGAAGCGATTCCCAACCAATGATCTGTGGTTTAGCTCTTGATATGCCGCATAATCCGGATGAAACTAATAAAGATACGGTTAAGTTAACTTGGTAAATTGAGTTTGAGTCATCACGTTTCAAATTGTGGCAAAGTATGTCATGGAAGACCGAAGTCAGAGAAGCAGTACCTTGGGAAACATAGGGACAAATTAAATCCATAAGGATGATTCCGAAGTCAAATCAGCAGCTGTGTATATAAAGGAGGTTTACCGATGTCATCCAAATTTTTACGAAAATATTGGGATATAGAATGGCTATTCATTTGAATTGCACACGCTGTACTGGAGGAAATAATTCAAGCAAGCGTTCTTGAAAATTTCGTCCTGCCGCGATTTGTTGTAACTAGTCCGTGCACCGACTCAGAGGTGGCAGCACCCTCTCGGGAGGATAACGTTCCCTGCGGATCATCTCAGAAAGTTTGAATTTCGCGCCATCGATTCCAGTGACGACCTCGCTTTCGTCACTGCATTTTTTCTCCTCCTACCGAAGTGCCAACTGGGTCACACTGCCATCAGTACGTTGCCCTGTGATCCTATCCTCTCTCCGTATTCTCTCGTTTCGTGTCGGACGGCTATTCTTCACCGTGTCCTTTGAAATCCGCCTTTTTTTGCATTCCCCTCCGCTCCCACTCAAACACGTCCTCAAATCTCGCGTCGCTCGTAAAAAATTATCACCTTCGCGAAGATGCAATTTTGGTCGTGGCGTTTATTACCCGATAAACGGACCCAGGTTGAGAGAGATAAGGAAAGAGGCGATTCGTTTTAGTAAGTAAATGTCTTTCCCGTCCGATGAAATAAGTGGTCGGGCCACTTTTCTCCTTTTTCTATCTTTCGGTTGCTATAAAATTAATTAGATTTGTACTGACAACAGTGGTTATCCTTGGACCAATTTTTATTAATTAACCTGGAGTGATTTATCCTCTCCTAATTCACTTGAAAATTTGATATCTTTTTTTATTCACTAAAAAACCAGCCATTTGTATCACTTTCGTTTAACCTAATGAGATTGTAACTTCGAAACAGGTCGTTTAATTTTTTAAACTTTTTCCAACGGAAATGAAAGTATTGGTAAGGTTTTTTATAAATCGTGGGTTGATTCCACCTCGATTCACTTACCAGATTTAATTGTATTCGTTTATTCTGTTGATATGGAGTCATACTCTTTCGCCAGGCTTCGGTGTTTCACTATTTTATTACCGTTTGCTTCCCTTTTTAAGAAGCATTGAGGGTGATTTACTTTTGTAAACGCTCTCCTTTTGATATCAACCTATTTAAAATCATTATACCAAAATATGTACCTTATAAAAACGTAGAGTGTTTAAACTTGGCCATCAGAATAAATTTTATGTAATACGGTAGAATTTAATTTTTCTCTACATCGGAGTGTTCGAAGAAGTTCCATCTAAACATGAAGGTTATTCGTTACTATGCGTTTTTTCAGATGCTTTATTGGGATTTAAAGGTATGCTGTACATGATATATTAATTACATAAGCTTACTTTAATGAATGTAATCCAATAACCGAAAAAGAGACTTTCCCAGTTATTGATCGGGTACTAGGAATGCTTAAAACATTCTTACATTAATTTTAACATTTTTATTCCCTTTGTAAACTTTATCCAGTTTACTGAAATTTATGATGCCTACTACAGTTGTTTTTTTTCCATATTCTATCTCTTTTTACTTATATCGCATCTTTTGTTAATATCGTAATTCATATTGGTGGTTCATATTTTTCATGATGAAAAATATGAACCAACTTTTTATTTATCATGGTGATCTTATTAAGAAATAGGACACATCCATTCGCAATATAAGTCAAAGATGATCAAGTGACTGGACTTTTCGTTACGTTACATTTTTTTCTCGACTCGAATGCTCTTACAGAAATTGTAGGTCACTTAATTGATACAGATGTGGAACAGGCTTTGCGAGTGTTGTTTTCTTAAAAGGATGAGGCATCAAAAACAGAAGCAGTAGTATTTCAGTTCCGCATATGCAAATAGGTGTTGTTTTGTTGTTTCCGAGTCATCAAAGCCTTGTTCAGGGATTACGCCCTTCGTTGTCAGTAAGGAGATTAATTTATTTTCGCATGCGAAGGAAACCGATGAAATTCAGGTGTTCATATTTCCACTTTTTCCAAAGGGAGAAACTTCAAGCCCATAATATTACGCTAAGATAATATAACTCTGAATTAAATCATTCAGCTCAAACAAACTAAATTTCCACGCTAATGAATGTAACTGCGGTAAAGTTCCGTAAAGAGGATAAGTAATCCGAAAACGAGTCAATTTTTCGCCAACACTGTTAAATTGCTCTCTATTTGACTTTAGAATGTGCGCAATTTTTGCTGCACGCTTCCATGAATCTAGCGCTTAGTTATAGACGTGGTGGAGGCTTAGGATGAAGAAACGGTCTTCCTAAAAACAGAAACTTTCTTCCTAATTAACCCAACTTAGTTGAAGACTACATATGAAACATTTCTACTGCGCCGTCTCCTACTCATGAACGATACCGTATTTGTTAGAGCTCACACATATACACGTACATGTTATTTTGTACACAATATAATGCGTTTATTTTTGTTACGGTCTTTGTTGAAACGGAAGAAAAGATTAATATATAGGTGGTTTATATACTTAACAATGGTGTTGTTTTACGAGATGTCAATCCATAATCTGTCTGTTAGAAAGAATGACGTAAGAGTAAATACCATTGTATTGCATATAACAGATTTGCAAAAAGAGAATAATTTATTTCAATATCCTTCACTTAAAGTGAGGAATTACTAATTAATTATTGAAGTATTGGGTAAGTTTGTCTTCTTTTGCGCTGTACGGGAATAAGAGGGAGATTATGAAGAAAGCTGATTATTTATTTATATATGAATGCCAAGAAGATTTCTCAGAAAATTGCCGAAAACAATATCTATGGTTACCAGTACTTTGCCGGATGATCTCTCTTCGGTAATTCATCAAAACAAATAGAATTGAAATTACTTTAGTTCAATTTTTTATAATTTACGTATTGAATATAGTGTACTGTAGTTCACCATTTCACTAATGCTGAGTTGCATTATTATGGTGCGTAAAGTATTTGTAAATATGATAAATCTTTAAGGCACTCTGTGATCGCCATTGGAATGTACTTTGCAAGAAAATGGAATAATTTCAGTTCAATCAGCTGTTTCTTCTTAATGTACATGCATAAATTAGTAATGACAATGAGCAATAAAATGCAGGAATTTGAGCCACTGAAGTTTGAATTTTAAACGTTATTAAGTGCAGAAAAACGAAAATTCGCCTCCTTTCTAGGCAATTTATTCCACTATAGCATTTGGTAAAATTATTAAAAAAACGTCTACAACTAAGGTCATCTCGCACATATGGCATCGGGAATAGAACGCGGGACCACTTACGCGAAAGGCGAACGCGCAGCCACTTGGCAGTTAGGGACACCTTAATCCGTTACAGTTTTCTCAAAACTAGATGAAGTTCGTAAAACAATTAACCTTGAGGAACTTCGCAGCGCAATCGAGATGGTTGCTAAAAGTAGCGCTCATGAAAGATCGTCATCATGTAATTAACGGTAATGATTTAGTGGAATTCTTGCGACGATGGCATCAACGAGTAATTAATGAAGCAAAACTAAATTAAGAGACGAGAGGTTTAATTAAGACATCGGCTACATAAAAGAGGACTTACTTCGGAAAAAATATTCGGGAAATTAGAACCAATTAAAATGGCCGTGTAGCCTTATGAAGATTACGTTTTTGTATCAGAGAGGATTTCCATTACATCCACCTTCTATCTTCTTTCAGCTGGCTTAATATCTTGAACGATTCTACCTTTTACGATCACCTCATGGGTCTCTTTTCCTTCGCTGTCCTTACATTTCCTATCATTTTGAATCCGTTTTCATCGTCTCGCATGACTATTACATTCACCGTTGAGACTATCTCGTCTATCTCATCTCAATTTCCTTTGTTGCAACTTCCGCCTCCTGCTTTCTCTTAATACATGCACGATCGCTCATCTCTTAAGACTCCTCCCGATCTATTAATCCGACCGCTCATTTCCCGTCTCTCTTTTTGTTTCCTCTCTCTCTCTCTCTCCCGGATGATTTTCCTTTGAATGCCGCGTCGCCGTCGACTTTGAGATCGTCCCAGCATTTCCGAGACACCTGGAGACTTTTTCAGGATCCAAATTAGAAGCACTCTTCATCGCAATTAAGTCTTGACCGTCGCATGCGAAGGGGAAAATCGTACAGTCATCGCCTCTCTCTTCAAAAGTAACCATTCAGTGCTGTTCCGTTCCTTTCCGACTTCTAGAGTCCCCCAGCGGAGCATGAATAACGAGATTTATTTGAGAGGATGCAAAGTTTAAGGATACATTTATTCACATTTATAGTGTACGTGTTGTCGGACTGATTCCGCGAACGTATAAATTTCCGTGTTTCCTGAAGCTCACAGGCGAACGATTTCAATCAGAATCAATTCTTTATAGTTCGCACGCTCTCAACTTCTGTACGTTAATGCTCCGTTTATTAAATTTAATCCAAAAAGACTAAGGCAAAATTGGTTTAATTCCGTTTATAACTCGGTATAAACGCTGTGGGAAATATATGATGCACTCTGCGATTAATGCACGATCTTTCATTACTACAGCAGTAACATTTAATGATCGATTACTCGCTCACCTTGAGAAGTGCTGTTATTTCAAATTGTTTCTAATAACTTTGCAGCAGCATTCTCGTAGAGATAAATGCCATCCATTTAATAAAAAGTATTACTGTCATTTTCATTATATGGGAGCCTATAAATGCGATATTTTATGTTGGCTATACGGTCAATTTTCTCTTATTTATTTTGTTTTCGTCCTCTATATCAGTAAATGTACGAGTGAAGAACACTGATTATTTATGGTTATGTAACTGGTCGAAGTTGCGTGACAATATGAAGTAACGACTCGCACATTAAAATGCGAACAAAATTGTCTTATTAATTACCTAGAAAGAGATCAAACAGATTGAATACATTTAATATAAGTAAAGAACAGTAAATATATATAGAATTTATGATAACTAATGTTTATAACTCGTGAAATTTCTTCCGCAATTTCCGCAATTATAATGAGGCATACTTCATTGTGTATGCAAGTGCAGGAGTTAGAATTTCATTTGGGAAGATACTTATATTACAAATGCAATTTTATGGGGCTGCCGTGTTAATAAAAGACTTATTGAAGTAAGCTCGAAGGTGTATGTACTTTTAGTGACAGTTTTTTTCACATAGTATTATCTACGATTGTGGATCCTTGTAAGATTAGACGTTGGGAAATAATGGTTGGTTCCTCTCAAGGTTAATAATTACGATATCTCACATCCTCGGCATTTCGGAACTGCTTGTCATACTGCTTAAATTTAGTATTTAAGCTCTGCTTTAATATTTTTACCAACTCTCATCACTCAATTTTCTCTCCTTTACGGATTTTTTGACATTCTACCTTCCGAATTTCTCTAATTCCTTTCTCTTTCTTATAAAATACCGTCTTATTATTTTTTTATTCTCTATGCGATTCCTTTTTCTTTATTTTCTACGCTTCTGCTTTTTTTTTAACTCAAGAGTCTTTTGATCTCATCTTTCTTAATTTTAATGCACCATTTCTGTGAAGTAAAATATATCGATATACATCGCTTTATTTCACTACAAATGAATCTTCTTCCCCTTTAATATACCAATATTAACAACTTTGGAGGCTTTATTCAGTCAAATCAAAACCCTTTCCTAATGAGAGGGTTATTTCATCAGTTTCTACCGTTATCATAATTAGAATTTATATCCTGTCAGACGATTATGGCACATGGAATGTTCGTTTCATCTCCCTTCTCAATAAATTGATAATTTCGCTCTGGTTAGAGTGATACATCATTTCGAGATAAGTTGCTCTGTTTGTAAAGATAGGAACTATTTTCTATTTCTAACCCGTACGACCTGTATAATATATTGTTTTCCCAAAGGTTTATTTTTCTAAATTTTTGTAATGGCTGGACATAATAGACGGTTCGATGAAATTTCTTTTAATTGTCATAAACAAAATATGTTTATTTTATCTACCGTTAATTAAGTGGTTGAATTTCTCTGAGAAATGGAAAAGTATAACTTTGTACAATTTCCACGAAATATTTATTTGTGCGACAACTTACAGAATCATCATCAATCAGGCACTATCATGCCGCACAAATGCATGTATTCTACGTAGGTAACTAAATATTTTGTGGAACTTGTGCGAAGTTATGGTTTGCCATTGCTGTAATGGAGCTCCATAAAGTTACGGCTNAATAAAACCTGTGGAAAATTACGAAGGATTTTAATTTCATTTAGTATGGCTTTCCACCAAGTAACGCCTGATCATATCGATTTTTAATTATATTAATGTCTCTTATCCATCCTATCCTTATCCTCAACTGATCCAGTAACTTGAAATATTAAAATCGGTAAATATTATTCCCGCAGGATTAAGGAAAGATTTGAATACTTTGCAGGATAAAGTCCTGCGGCTGATCCCAAAGGAATAACAAGTGTGAAAAATAGCGACATGACTGGAACTCGAACTCGAACCAGGTCTCCCACTTTCCGGGCAGATATTTTTCACACTTGTCATTATTCCCGCAGTTGATAAACTGGCTATTAAATTCAGATTTTCATTATAAGATTGCCTCTATTTCCCTTCTCATCTTTACAAGTATTTTTAGTCGTCATCTTTACTCTAAATTCCGCTTTATTTTGGTGACTTCTCCATTAAGATGCCTCATAAAAGTATTGTCCATTCCGGGATCCACGGACTGTATGACTTTCTATCTTCAAATCCATGCGGCAATTAATACCTACTTCTATGATGAAAGAAGAAATAAAAACAGACTTGTACACGTTACCTTTTCTTTCCACCATTACCACCATTTCTTCTTTTGTCATGAAGAGCTACCACAAAGTCGAGGCCGAAACAGTGGATTTTTTTACCTATTTCTATCTTGAAAGTTTTATGCAATTTTCTATCATAAGTTTTTAGAATGGAAGAAAATATGCAAATTTTAGCAACATTCATGCTGAAATACTTGCATCGACATTTTTTTCATTGCAATACAGCAATTATGCTCATAGATTTTCTTATGTGATAAATATATACAAACACAGAAATTTATTACCTGCGGTCCGCAAAGTGTTCACAAGACCTTGCGCGCTAATTGAAGGCGAATGCTCTTCAGGAACTAGTGATAGTTAATCGTTCCACGGCTCCCGATAAGCGACCAATTTGGACGGGATAATCTTAAGATTAAAACGAAATCATATTAACTTGCGCATCGTCAAGACCTTAAATAATCGTAGCTAAGATATTGCGGTGAAATTGGTGAAACTTTCTGCAAAGGATGGATCCCCAACGCACGCATTATCACATTTTTCCTTTCCATTTGAAACTGTAAAGTCCCACCGGAGGGTTTTCACCTAATTTAATTCCGTACTCCACCTAAATTGAATCGCTGAAGCTATCTCATTTGCATTAATAATACCCTCGGTCATTAGTGATCCCCGTAATCAATTTTGCTAGTATAATTACACCATGCAACTTTTTTTGCGTACTATCTTTCACCGCAGTCTATCTTTCCAATCTTCCTCGGCAATTCCTCTTTGGCGCGTACCCAGTTTGACACAATCATCCCAATTCAGCCTAGATCTCCCTTTTTTCCTTCGCTTTAGGAATTCAATGAAATATTTAGAAGGGTTGATAGTCTCCTCTATTCATTTCATTTGTCCATACCAATTTAACTTTTTGGCTTCTATGGTATCAATTACATCTGTTCCGACATATTTTTGGTTGCTTATTTTTTTCACTTTATCTAACATTGTGATTCCGCAACTTTGCCTCTAGTAATCCATTTCCATGTTTCTGAGTTTCCCTTCATTACTTTAACTTATTTCCTAGACTTCTACTCCATAGATTACTATGCTATCTACAGCTGTTTTGAAAAATATTCTCTACATGCTATTTGTAGAGTTTCTATTCTATATTATAGATTCTAACGGTGTTATTACTACTTTTTCTTTCCCAATGCTGTACTTGATAACTTCATCGCTAACCTCTGTGCTGCGATGTCATACTTCCAATGTAGTTTTAGTCCTCACATTTCAGTATTGGTCCATCCAGGATTAAATCATTTGTATCTCTTACTACCATGTATTCGGTATTTAAACATAAAATAGTGGCTGTAATGAACAATATATATATATGTTCATACGAGTGTATGTATATACATACCTTTCATATTATTTCTCAGAATAGTACGAGTGCAATTTATTTAGCATGTTCTCTACTTTACTCTGCCCACTTTCCTGTCATTTCCCATTTCCTCTTCTCTCCATATTCCGTTATTCCGCCCTCCCCATCTTCGTCTGAAGATTAATCGAATGCCCTATTTGGATATCGGGACACGATCTGTTTGAGACGTCGAAGAGAACGTACTTGAAGGCGGGAAATAGAAATCCAGAAGAGCAAATCAAAGAAAAATAGGGGAACTATCTCCCATTTTTCTTCCGATGCAGTCTTCGTTCGTTTGAATTATCCTTTCTCTCTCTTACCAGAGTGAAAATCTACCCTAGTGTTTTCACTCTACGGTAAAAATATGTAAGAGCATGAGAAGTTTCCCATTGTGCCGATTGTGATGTGTCATGGCAATATCACTTTTTTATGCAACCTTTGAAACAATGCTATGAAATTAATAAATTCAATTATGAAGTGATTGCGACAGTACTTATGCTAAGCTAAGCGGAAAGAAATCTGGTAAATGGGCGTCTAGGTTATATGATTTTATAGCTAGCGTAATTTACCATTAGTTGTTTGCGAAATAAAGATATATTTTAAGTTTATAGCTTTTATCTCATGAATTTTTTGCGTAACGGACATCCAATAAACTCAGTTACTTATTGACCTGCTGCGTTAGAGGAGAGGTTAGCATGCTAAGGTCCCGGGATCGTGTGCCAGTTTATCACATTTGATGAAATGGTTGTGTGTACGTCAATATTAATTTTTATTATAATGGATGTAATTGAGTTCTTCTAGTTCTAACTCAAAAACATTCAAATTTTCTTTATTTTAAATTCATCTCCGCGTCATAAGTCTGTACCAAGGTAAATTCAGTTGAGTTCAAACATCTAGATAAACAGATGTAACAATATGATTCGAATTTATTTACGTTTAACGCGTTGGATTCCGAGAGACGATTGGCGTCATACGTACCTACGTATTTATCCACCACGATAGGGAGTTGTTTACATAATGAGTTATGGAGATCTGCCCGTTTCTCCTAGCGATCTTTTTGTCCTCTTGAATGTCTCGTATTGAAGACAGGTATTACTAACTTATCCTTATAGAAAAGACTATGAACGTGTGAGGAAATGAAATCTGAATTATTCTAACTTTTCTTGACTTAAAATAACAAGCAATTTTCGCGTGATTGATTTGTCCTTGCGACTGTCCACTGAGTAACGATGTTTTCTCAGTTGTACAAGGGCACAAGGATCACGATGAAGGATTTCATTTTGAGATTGTTTGAAAGGTAACCAATAAGCGACGAAGGAGAAGAAAATATTTCTTGGAAAGTCGTTACTTACGAGATTTACTTTTTAAAACACATATTTATGCTCGACATCCACTCAGTGATTCTCGTTAACAAAAATCGTTTCGTAACAAGAAAAGTACATGCAGCAGATAAGATGCTGGTCATTTCATGTGCGATTTTACGTGAGAAAAAGTTCAGCTGAGTACCAAATAAAAATATTGATAGATATATTTGAAATTTTCATGTGTGCGTTTTTCTCCTTCCAAGTTTTCATAAACGCAATTACTATTCAATTTCTTTATCATTTTCGTATAATCAATTTCATATTAGTGTTGAGGACACCGTGATCGATGATAGATATCCCTAGCAGCTATCGATTCCTTGGAAGGGTATGCGCACTGTGGTAAATTCTATCAGAATTTGTTGAAATCTTATCGTTTCCCTTAATGCACTCAAAGATTAATTAAGATGCACGTATTCATTGCTTTCCTACTTGTGCAACATTTACAACGAGATGAATCTTAGAAAATTTCATTTTTTTTAGTGCTTCTTTTGAAATTTCCGTACTTTATCGTATAGAGAACACATTATATTGTCAAATTCTAGGACATGGGCGTACAAGGAAAATCATCCTGCGCATGCGCCGCAGTTTTGAACTGGTTCTGAACTCTCTCTACACATTCACCAAATGGCAATCAAATCTGAGATTAAACAACTCTTCATACAATGTGGTTTATTTCTGTATTTCTGGCTTATGCTCTCCATTTCACCGACCATTTTTTTTGTCGTAATCGATATATTCTCGTTTCACTTTGCATATTTTTCTTTTCCGTCAAATTATTCGCAATTTTTCGGTCATCACTTTAAAAATCCCGCTTCAAACAGCCCAGTTATAGCTAAAAAGGGTAAATACGTGACGAGGGTGGTTTACTATTCGACCAAAGGGGAAACGCAAACGGAAAAGAAGCGTGGCCGGTCGGCGTCAGTCACGAGAATAGGGTAGGGCAAAAAGCAAAACTCTCGTAGAGAAGTGCTATTCGTGGAAGTGATCACCGCTCTGAGAGTTGAAACACCCTTAGATTCTAACCACCTATCTCCACGTCATCTACCTTTAGGACGTCTTTAATCGTACAAGAGCGTTCCTTTTCTTTCGCAAGCCCCCTCGGATGTTTTCCTGACCGCCCATCCCTTGTTTTCTCAGTCTTCTTGACTTGTTTTGCTTTCAAATTCCTTCTAATGGCTGCATTTGCGGTGAGTTTTGACCTAAGGAAAGGATGGAGGATATTTTTAAATTGTTCCGGCGTTGAATCACTAAAGGCTTCGATCAAGAATGAACCGAGACCTTCTCGTTATGGAGCAAAAGTCATATACCTGAGATACTATTGTAAATCGATGACCTGGTTATTTTATTAGATAAGTATTTTCATTTTCAATGGGGAAAATTGTTATTAATGCAATAAAGAGTAAGTGTAAAAGCAATGCTGGGAACTTACATACTTTCGCTAAGCGATTCAAGTATCAAAAATATAAGGTTTATCTTGAGTTATTATTCTTCAATTATCAGGAAATGAAGTTGAATTCAAGTCGATCCTCTTTTTTGACGTATTTCGTTGTCTTCTTAACAGTTTCATTGACTTTAATTCTTCATCGTAGCAGTGCAGGAATAACACTATTGTGGCATGGGAAAGTTTACTATTTTCCCAATTCCCCTCACGCTTTCGAATTTCTGGCTGTGATCCTTTAAGTAGCGATGCCAGAAAACTGGTCTTCCTATGTATAGATACATAGTATGTCTATGTATGTGCTTGCGTCCGATTGGCAAGATTCCGCACTCTTACAGAGAATGAACCTTATAGGTCTCCTCCTTGGATGAAATTCATGTGTTTACAAAGTTTCTTTTCATCGTATGCACCTTACTCACCAGAGAGTATGCCATCTATAACGTAAAATTTATTGTAGTGATTAAAACCAATAAAATTAGCATTTTAGTGCTTGGCAAATAGAATATAGCAAGCTTTATTTATGAGAGTATTACTATTCCTTAAAAAATTACTTTGTCTGGTCTAAAGGATGTGTGATAATCAGACCAAAATCAAAAGTATTATAATAACATCGTTACAGTTTCGATTCATAAAATTGTAAATTGATCGAAGAAAAGTAAGATATATGAAGCTGACGTACGAGTAAAATATAAAGTTTCATGTGAAGAACAGAACTGAGAAGGGATTTACGTTAGAAAAACGGTCAGCATTGAACTACATAAAGACAGAAAAAAAAGTGAAGAAAAACTGACACTTTCTCTCGCAACATACCCTTAGAGAAAAATAGACTTATTAAATTCCTCGCATGCGACTTCCGCATTCCTCACGTTCATAAAATTGGCTGAAGGACGATAATTGAGCCAAGTAACCATAACTCAGGAAATTGGAACATTGAAACTCATATCTATCATCCATCATAAGAGATTGTCGGCGGGGAAACCGACAATGAAATGATACTTTGCGGACAGGTTTTTAGAACTTCGGCAAAATGATATTCCAATATGAATTTCTTATATGCTCGTCTAACCGTATTTAACTGTGCTATTCTTGGTCATGAAACAACGAAAATTCGTTAGAGTCTATGATGGTACAGTTGTAAAAGGTAAAACTACTTGAAGACGTGCACTAAGCGTATCCTTGTCGCGGTAAAAAAAGAGCTCAATTAAAATACATATAAAAGTTTGAATGCGGAGAGCTTTCAGTCTTTATCGTGAATAAAAGCCGTATATATCTGCATGAGAATGCGAGAACACATTTTGGGATTTCAAAGGGTGACAGCAGCTATAAAGGTTACAATTCAAAAATGCTCATAGAGGTCTTTCCATAGCAATTGCTGAAACACTTTGATAGAAGAAAAAAAAGGTATTGTTAAAAGTGCTTCGACAGCTCAGGTCATCTCATTTATATGGAACTCCAATCATATTGTTGAGGGTTCCCGGTTAGCCAAGTGGGCAACGCGTTCGAATTCGGAGAAAGCGGTCCCGGGTTCGATTCTCGGTGGGGGCCCACTTGCGAAATGACCTTAGCAGTCGAAGCACTTTTAACAATACTGCTACTACTACTCATTTTGTTGCTTTAGTATTTCAACTAATGAGAGCCTTGATACGCATTTCCATGCCAGCGCCAGTTTTAAAACGCTCCCTCTCCGATATTCCCCGGTGAAGATCACTGCTTTAGACAGTTCCACTAAAACAATTAAGTGTTCACGTGCATCGGAGTTTTTTAATTCAGTATATATCAAGCCATAAGCGTAAGATTACGACAGCGTGAATAGTACCAAAGGTTTGAAATTAATGATGAAGTTTATTTTGTTCACCACAAATCGCATGGTATGCGGTCACTGTGTTGTCCGAACAACTCACTTAGACGTGGACATTTTTCGCTCATCGTTTTCTGACTCATTGAGGAAAGGACCCACCCCTCATCTTGTCTAGTGAGTCTCATTCCCTCTTCAGGGCTTTTGGTAGCCAATGGTGGAGGGGTTAAGCTTCTAATCAGACTTCAGGATGAATACACCAGTTATTGATGTCTTGTTTATATAATTAGCAAGGATATGCCGAAGATAAAATAACGGTAGACGAAAGAGAATTGTTCTTACTTTTGAAAATAATGGAATTAGCATATTAACATAAATTTACTTATGGTGTTCAAGAGATGATTCTTCCCAGTGAAATGTTTTTATTTCCTTCCTTCATTAATCTATGTAAACGTGAACTGATTTTATTCCTTCTTTGTTTTCTCAATGTTAACACTGATGTATTTCTTGTGATATTTGTTGTTTATCTCATTGTTCCAATATGGCTAATTCCTGTAAATATCCTTAAAACGTAGCACGTTACCCATTAAACAATTTTATATATATTATAGTATCTATTATAACACATTTTATTTGGGATATTTACTGTATGTGTTAAATAAATTAATATTATTATTATTAAACGAAGCATTCTCCGAGATATTAACATTAACTAACAAATTTCGAAATATTTATAATTTTATTATTCATTGAAACTAAAAGTTTCCATAATTGCTGCAGTATGGCATATACATCTTTATAAACTAAAATTTCTAAAATTGTATGATACTTAGAAAATATAACTGGATTTGTAACAGTAATAGTTCATTAATATTAGAATATATCCACGATATTCTGAGCTAATCTTTGTTTTCTTTCTTTCGCAGGTGAGTATTCTGGGAACGAATATTACTTGAAAGTTAGAAAGGCAATTTATAAGCCGTACGGATTGCATATTTTGGTGGTAAGTGCTCTTTCTTAATGATAAACGAAGAACTCTGCCCCTTGTACTAGCATTATGTCGCTGTTTGGTACTAAAATTGGCCAAACTGTTGATTATTTATTATTTGCCAATCGGTTGTAGAACGTATCAATGTAACTAACGTTCTCGATTCCCATTAAACTTGAAGAATAAGCTATCAAGAAAATGAAAATTCCTCCAACGCTTGACCTTCTTAGTGAATAGTGGAGATAAATAATGTGCATTCGTATATTTTATTTGCAATAATTGAGGTACTTCTACTTCTAATATACTTCATCTAATTGAATACTCGGTTTTGGACTGAATAATTTCATGCTCACTACGAAATAGCTGAAATATCTAGAATTTTCTGGTAAAAATGAGTATAATAAGATTTTAAGTATTATGTATAAGTATTATATATAGATAGAAGGAAGATGGAATATGATGATGAGAGCAAAATACTAGAATAAAGAAAGAGGATTCGACGAAAGGAATTCGAAAGAGGGAAATGGGATGGGAAAGCTGAAAGCTAAGCGGAATTAAAGAAACGGAAACTCCTTTTGTAGTGGGGCTTGTAATTGGAGGTGGAAAAAATGACTCGTATCAAGTGAAGACTCAGAGAAAGGCGGAGTGAAGTAAGAAGTCAAAGGACGTACAGGAAATATCGATCCCATCTTGCGAGCTAAACAAAAGGACGGTAGAGGCAACACGAATTTTGGCCACAAAGTCTACGCAGTTTGCTTTTCGGAACGATAGATATTCCATCGGCCTATGATGCAGTATTGTAGCGTTCCGCACGGTGAAGCCGGTGATTATTAATCTGGTGAGACACAATTCTTACAATTACGTATGAATCAGGCAATTGTCTGATATGCTAATCCTATCTATTTTTAAAATAGGAGTGATAGAATATTCAGAAATCGGTTACTTTCTGCAAAGAAATATTTAAAATACACGTACCCAATAGGTAATGATTAATAGAAAATGATATTATGAAATTTTACTTTTCATTCGACTCCCCTTAGTTTAAAGAAATACGTAAGAGATGAAATAAGAATAGCATATCCTAAGCAGCTGTTCGTGCACCCTTTCCGTTCAACTTGTTTACATTAACGTGATCCAGGTTTTGCATGCAGTGCTCGTTCCTGTTTCCTCATTCAACTTAAAAGGATATAATAACTCTTGTTTAAAAGTTAAACTCAAATCATGGAACTCAACCAAGCACTGGTGAACATTCGCTTTCTTTCATTATTTTTCTTTCGCGAGAATTCTCTTTAGAATAAGTTTGATGGACGTCTGTAATAAATATGGTACATTTCAAGTGACGACATGGGAGGAAATTTCTAATGAGTATTGAAATGCAAATCATGCACGAGGGCTCCAGTTTGAATACACTGAGATCAGTTCCTCGCTATACAAAAATTCCTTTAATTGAATATTCATATCCGTCTTTATTTATGGGGCAGTTTCTCATTCATATTCCTCGAAAGAACATCAACAATTCGCCAGAAATAATTGCTCCTCTCCCCAAACCTTGCCCTCCAAGCAGAATAATGAAGAGCATTCACGTATAACTCGTTTCAATCCCTCAGTTGTGGTATTATTATCATTCTTTGTCACCCTGTATCGTTAAGTTGACTGTAGCTGAAGAAACGTATTATGCCAGGATAACGATAATTTTAAAATAATTTTTTTAAATGTCAGGTCAACTAATGACTGAAGTTAGGTTTTCTAATAATCAAAAGACAGGGAGTATATCAAGATTGATAGGGTTGTTCATATATGCAGGAGAGGAAGGGTATGTATCCACAAAATTGATCATTCCAGCCATTATTTATTAGCGTCTTAAATCGAAATAGCAGTCGTTTCTAACGAAGAAAAACATGAAATGAATTAACTTTGTCATGGCTTCATCTCCGCATCTCAATTATTTAGACAGTCTATTTCCATTTCCAATTGGCTAGATAGCTCGACATGGAAGCGAACGTTTGTTCCAACTAGATGATTCGTTTGGACAGAAAGCTGTTCGACGATATTTTTTTAACGTAGATCGATGAGGGAGTCAAAGCAAGGTTTATTCCCAGAACCCTTTTGTTGCTTTTGATTGTACTAAATAATTTCCCTCAGAAGATCTTAGTCATTAATGTGAATATATTGAATGTACTTATGTTATCCTAATTTTTATATCCTAATATTTTTACACTTAATTTCAACATCTAACGTAAATTCCCTGCGGTGAGTTATCCGAATATTCTTTGTCATTGCATCTTGAATTTCTTTCTTGATTCGATTGCTCGCCAAATTTCCTATTCCGATTTTTGTTTCGTTTTGTTTATTGTTTTTGGTTATTTTTATTAATCAGTTGGCATATGCCCGGAAGGCGGAGATTCCATGTTCGAGTCCTGGTCCTGACAGACTTTTTTCATGTCCGTTTTCACTTGGGATTATTTATTGTTCATATTGCATATATTATGATTGCTCACCTCAAAACAATTTGTTTCATTGACTTATTTCTTGCATTCAAATGAATATTTTGAAGAAGATACAGAGAGATCAATGAGAGGCTTGATTAAAGAAGACTAATGATGCGCGTATGTATTGCTGGCATTTATGTAATCTTTTTTACGTATACATTCTATGGAAAATTCTATATACCTAACTATTTATGGTAACTTCCAATTTCTCCAAATATTGATTATTTTTCCTGATTACCTTATTAATAATAAGAAGTCAATAATGATGTCATTTTCAGGATCTCGTATTTTAGTATAAAGCGACCAATGCAGAGGTAAGGCAACCTTTCTGAGAGTGCGAAGCCTTTCTGAGAGAACTGAGAAGCCAAATCTCGGACACAAAATTTTTCATATGCCAACTGAAAATTTTTAGGACACATTATTTGATATCTTGATCGGTAATTTTTTACTCAGTTTTTAAATCATGTTAACCACTTAAAAAAAAAGAAGTTACGACAGGTTTGTTTGAAAAAGTATTTTCCCCATAAAAATTGATAAATGAGGCAATGCCTTTTTTCGCGTGCCTGAAACAAGTCATTAGCGAGCCACTTCTGGCACGCCTGCCATTGGTTGCCCACCCCTGAACTAATCCTAAACACGTAAGGAAGAAATGGCTCTTTCATTCTTAAAATGTTTTCGAATTAAAATATATCGGTGGTACCCAAAGACTCAGTGATCTTTGTGTTGTCATTCATCTTTTATTAAGAATGCGATTGGTTCGTAGCACCGCCTCTTGTAATCAAATGATAAATTAGGAGAAACCTAACTCATGTGTGTTTTCAAAAAGGATCTTTGCATCTAACTCAGTTCTCAGTTATTCTAAGAATGGTATAAAATGCTATAAGATATGAGATTGATTTAATTCATGCAGTTAATCATTTGATATCGTCTCTAGTCGTTTCAAGCTTCAATGATATCGGATACGTCGTAAAATAATTAATTAATTTAGTCATCTGTCTTCTCTCAGAGGAACAATTCGTTATCTCTCCCTTATTGAACAAATCTAAAGATAAAAATGAAGTCTCGGAGAAGCTGGTACATCTTTCAGCTATTTCGCTTTTGATTGCTATGTTGTGTACTCGTTTTTTCCCGTGGGCGTCTTTTAACTTCCCGGGGCCATTCCATTATTTCATTCAACCTCCGTCGAGCTTTCGCCCACCCTTTTCCAGCTACCAATAACGAAGACTCTTTCAATTAACCAATTGACTTTCCCCTTGGGCTTTTGGCTCTGAGCAATAACTTTTCTCTCCACAGAGATCGGTGCGTTCGATAAATATGAAAGTGCTCACGTATACAATTTGCGATCCATTTCCGAATGCTTTTGTGGAACAACTTATATTTTCCTCCAAAATTCCTACCTTCAGGTATTAATCGAAATATTGAGTAACTGGGTATTACTTTACATTGAAATAATTGCAATATTTGTACGGTTCGGAATTCATATCAATAGGAGTAGAAGAGAAATAGGGCAGTTATTTCTAGTGCTCTGTTAGTAAAGTTTTACGAAAAAATTAACCCTCTGAAAAACCTGCTTCAATATAGTTAGGGAAGAAAAAATTTCAGTCCTGATACTGACGCTTACGGAATATTTTGCTGCACAAGCAGTTCGTATAAGAGAATTACATAACTGACATTGATTTAGACAATCATTTAATTATTATTATTGTTGTTTATAATTTTTCTCATCTAACTTTTAGATGGTGTTCCTTCTTCGTGTAACGGAACCTAAGTTCAAGTCACATAGAATGCATATTGGTATTTAGAAAGGATCGGACTATATTACATGTCTTAAGGATTATTGATTTTTGTATTATTTGATGTAAACTAGTGTTTAGATTTATTTTTTTCATTTTTTCTTCAAAGGTATGAGGTGTGATTCCTGTTGTTGATATAACTAGAGGTATGATTGTTACTTTCTCTTGGTGCCATATTCTTTTAATTTCTATTGCTAGTTCCTTATATTTCTCTATTTTTTCATTGTATTTTGCTATTATATTGTTATTTAATGGGACTGCTATATCTATTAGGTAGGTTGTCTTTTTCTTTTTGTCCTGCAATGTTATATCTGGCCTATTGTACGGTATTGTTTTGTCTGTATGTATGTTAATGTACCAATATAATTTGTACTGTTCATTTTATAATATATTATTTGGGATATATTTATAATATGGGATTTCATCTTCTATTAATTTATGTTTTTTGCTATTCCTTAGTGAATGATCTTTGCCACTGTGTCATACCTGTATGTGTATTCGGTTCCTGTGAGCATTTTGCATCCTCCTATAATATGTTCCACTGTTTCCTTTGCTGTGTGGCATCTTCTACATAAGTCGGTGATGACTGACTGGTCTTTGACTATGTATTTTAGGTAGTTTCCTGTAGCTATGACTTGATCTTGAATAGCTATGATAAAGCCTTCTGCTTCAGGATATAACTGTCCTTTTTCTAACCACCTGTATCTATATTCTTTATTTATATTTTCGTTGTTTGCGGTATAGTAGTGTTTGCCATGCAGTTTTTTCTGAGACCATTCCTCTTTTTGTTGTTCCATGAAATTTTGCTGAAGTGGTATGTCCTCTATTGAAAGATTTAGTGGTGAGTAGTCTTTATCAGCATTTACTATTGCTTCGTGAAGTTTTGTTTTCTTATTGAGGAAGTATTTTTTGAGGTTACATATTTGTTTTTCATGTAGTGCTTGAATGTTTATTAAACCTCTTCCTCCTTCTTTCCTTGTTATTGTCATTCGTTCTTTACAGGAATTTGGATGTAGTTTTCGAAATTTTTATGAATTGAGATCTTGTTAGGATCTCTAAGTTCTCAAGATTGGTTTTTGTCCATTTGATAACTCCAAATGAGTATGTGAGAATGGGGATTGCAAACGTGTTTACTTCTTTACATAAGTTTTTTGAGTTTAGTTTTGATTTAAGAATGAGTTGTAGCCTTTGCTGATATTGTTCTTTTAGCTGATTTTTTATTTCGCTATGATTGAGCTTTGTATTTTGATGAAAGCCTAAATATTTATATGCTTCTCCTTTTTGCATATTATTTATTATTTCATTGTTCAGCATTACTATGTTTTGGTCATAGTGCCATTTTCCTTTTTCCATCTAAAGGATTTTAAATTTATTTATTCCAAATTCCATTTTTACATCTATTGTGATTTGCTCAATTATGGATAGGAGGTTCTTCATTTGAGTTTCTGTGGCTGCGTAAACTTTAATATCGTCCATATATAATAAGTGATTGATTTTGTACTTAGTTGTTTTTTGTTGATTGATGTTAAAGCCTATTTGCGATTCTTTGAGCGAGTTCGACAGTGGATTTAGGCAAATGCAAAACCATAATGCGCTAAGTGAATCTCCTTGGAAGATGCCCCGTCTAATGTTTATTCGATTTGTTTGGATTATCTCTTTGCCTGTTTGCAGTAGCATATTAGTTCTCCATGTCTGCATAATTGTGGAGAGAAAGTTCTGTATTATTGGATCGATTTTGTAAATTTGCACAGCTTTTCTTAACCAGCTATGTGGTACAGAGTCGAAAGCTTTCTTGTAGTCAATGTAGCAGGTGTGTAGGTTTCTATTTTTTTTCCTTGCTTGAGTCATTATTATATGATCTATTATTAATTGTTCTTTACATCCCTGACTATATCGTCTACATCCCTTTTGCTCTTCAGTTATTATGTTATTATTGGTTAGGTGTTTTTATTTTGCATATTGTTGATGTTATTATCTTGTATAATGTTGGAAGACATGTGAATGGTCTGTAGTTCGCAGGGTTTTCAGTTTCTTCATTTTTTGGTTTGATATATGTTCTTCCTTGTGTTAGGAACTCAGGGGTAATTTCTGGGTGTTGAAATATTTTATTTATCTGTTCAGGCAGTTGGTTGTGAGTGCATGTGAATTGTTTATACCAGAAGTTGTGTACATTGTCTATACCTGGGCATTTCCAGTTATTTGTACTTTTGATTGTTTTTGATAATTATTCTTTTGTTATTATGTGGTAATTTTGTTGAGTGATATTTTTATGTCTCTCTTCCTCATCTTTTATCCATTATTCCTTATCTTTTAATTATTATTATTATTAGTAGTAGTCAATACCGTCGCAGTTAGACATTTCGTCCGGTGGCGACGTTTATTATATATCTAAAACAGAAACGCATGATCACATCTTTTGTAAGCGGTAAGGTCTGGGTAATACAAGTAAAACGAAATTTGTTAATTTTACCTGCGATTAACAAAAAATTCCGCAAAATTTAAATTTTCCTTATCATTTATTGCTGTAGACAATCAGAAGTCAGTAGTCTTCCAAAGCTTTACCAAGCTCTGTACTTCAACTTTAAAAGGGCGGACGTCCTTGTAACCAGCCCTCTTCCAAGGTTGATAGTAGTCTATCGTAGTGAAACGGTACATATTCATGTCTCTTACAAAATTAATCAGAAACAATAAGCAGTTCTATCATATAACTTTGCCAATAAAACAAGGAAAAAAATATA
>KZ308206.1:1112709-1257087 GCA_000376725.2 Ladona fulva | reverse complement strand
ATATATATGTATAAATCGTTCCAAGTATTGCCGAGAAGCTACATAATTGTGGATTAGATGGAAGAGGAAATATTTAGTCTCAATCTCTCCCAAATAAAGACGTTTTATTATTTTTTATTGTTATTATTGTTACTTATTATGTGAAAAACATTACAATATAGGAACGTTTGATAAGTAACCGGTTATTGCGTTACGTGAAATAAAAAAGGAAAAGGTACCTATTAATTGATAAATATCCCTTTTTTCTTTTGTGACGATGGACTTCGACATCAAGACCACATCCGTTGAGTTTGTAACTTATCTTAACATATAATTTGTTCAATATTAGCAATTCATGTTACCTAATTTCGTTCGCTATTTATAAGAACCCTTTTCTCCTCACCTAATGTTGAATTGTGATATATAACATTATGAATCCAACAATAATCGATGTTACCAATTTAAATCTTAAACGGCCTTTTGCTTCTCTTTGTTTCCATCGCGTCTTTAAGAGTAAGCAGTGGACGACAAACATCCCATATCAGCAGAAACTGTTACTTGATGCGAAAACGAAGGGGAGAAAACATCTTCTCTAAGCTCGAAGTGCTAACGGAAGGAAGGAAGGGAGACGATTTGATCCAAAGAGATGAAGCTGAGGAAAACGTTTCCTCCACTCGAGTTCTCCCCGTCTCATCGATGCCATTCTTCGCGCTGCTTTGAAATTGGATATTCTCTGCAGATATTCTTAGACGTCTCGACTATTTGCTGCATCCGATATCGCTTCTTACTCAATGCTTCTTTTTTATTCTGCTCATTTGCAGTGGGACTTGAATATGCCTCGTAAGATTCCGAGGCCAGGTATCGGTTGTTCTTGCGAGCTTGTATGTGTATTTGATTCGGAAGTGAGATTTGAATCCGTAATGTCGGCAAAGATTGCGGGAAAAAAGGGAGCGCGTTGAATAGAAAACAGCTCTCATCCCTCCCCTCATAGAGGGAGTGATGAGTATTGAATTTATGGAAGCGTTTGCGTGTGTGAATGTATGGATCCAAAGGGAAAATGTGTGCCCAGAGAGATAGATCGTTTTCCAGAGTTTCAAAATCTCAAGCTCTTCGGTGATAAGAGTTTACCGAAGCAGAGAAGTTTTCAGACGTTGAAGCATTGGAGTTTTCAAACGTGGGCTCAGACTTACGTCATCTGAACCGGAGAGTTGTCTTAGGAAAAGAATGTCATCGATTTTCTCCATCTGTTTGGTATGTGGAAGCATTTCTTATGAACTTTATAATGTGGTAATATTAAGGTTGCGTCACATCTATGCTTGTTCAATTAGAAAAACTTGACTTGCTTGCTTTTATACTAATTTATTTGTATTTAATATAGTTTATCTTGGTCATTTTGAACAAGTTCATGGCAAGTGATCAGATGATCTAGGTTCCTATGGTTACAGGAATAAAACTGTCCTTAATTTTGGAATAACATGATCAGAATCAGTCAATCAGAATCAGCCCTTCAAATTCATTCAGCAAAAAGGATGAGTTTGTTGAGAGTTTAATGTTTTTACTATTAACTCTTCAAATTCATACAAAAAAGGGTTAAGTTAATTGGAAATCCACAGATATCGCGGAAATTTCTATTTTTCCTCAATCAATTTTTAGTTATACGGATTTTTCTAAAACTCATCTTGTAAAATGATGTAATTGAACGACGTACTCGTAAGTGATGAAGTGAATTAATGTGAAGGTATTATATGACAGATTAGGATAAATATCTTATACTATCCATGGTTGAGAGCATGGGAACTTCTCATTATTAATAATTACTCCTTATAAATAATGCAAAAACCGCCAATACACATGTCTTCAATGTCCAAAGAACTTTTTAGAGACCGAACATAACCTGAGCTAATTGAATAATAAACAGCCTCTTTTCCTTAGTTTTCCTTAGGAGAAAAATGCAGAAAAAATTATAAAAATCGGCAATTTAGAAACATAAGAAGCTTATACGCTGCAGTTGGAGTAAATACACAATGTTATAAAACCGAAATAACGATACTTTAAACTGCGGGGATAGCTGATATGAAGGTAGTTTTCCCGTGTTTCAATAATAGATTGACTTGATTCTTCGTCGCCATGCAATTATCTAAACATTTTCAGGTTAGAATTGTCTCATTTTTATAATAGTTTTCTTGNCTCTTCACATTATCTCCTTAATAGTGGACACGAGTTTCCATTAAAGCGCGCAGTTGGAATATGCAGTCGTAGATAACCGTTTTGTTGGAAATTTAAATGCATGGAGAAACTAAAGTTAAGTAAGATATCGGTTTCCGTGGACAAATACTGGAAAGCTAGGGTCGCTTTCCCATATAAGATACTTAGAGGGTAAAATAACGTATCAACTCGGGTAATAATTTCGCTTAGTCCTTCTTTTTAAGAGACTTCCTCGCTCGTTGTAAGCTAATTGAGATAAACGCTTCATCTGGGTGTAAATGTGTTATCTAAAAATACTGTTGGATTGTAAGGCGAGCATAGTTTTAATCAAATAAATACCTAAATATATGCACGAAGGTGATTATTGTAGTAGATCATAGGAAAGCTATTGACAGTCCGAACTTGAAACCTAAAAGAAACCGTTCCTCGAGTTTTAGTTTTAACCGTTCCTTAGTGTTAACTCAGTTTACATTTCCATAGGGGATAGAGAGCAATTCCTTACGGCAGCAAACGTTTACACTGAAGGCGAGAGGATCTTTATTCTATTCCGCAAAGATAAAGCTGAATAGCCAAAGAACGCGATTTTTTTGCCAGATTCTAGTAGTAAGAGATCAGAATGATTTGCTGCCGGATATGAAAGGGGGACACGAAGGAAACGCTCGAGGATTTACGACTCGGAGGTTAATATTTGTCTCTGGAGAGTTTTTAAGGCGCAATATATTTCTTTTCTTTACCCGTTCCTTTTTTTTGGATATCACTCGAAGAAAATAAATCGCCGATGCATTCAGTTATTCTGTCTTTGTATGCAAATAATACGCCAGAATTTTGCAATTTATGGAATTTGTGAGCCTTTAATAATTGAGGTACCGCAGCGATGTAACCGAATACTCTCGCTGTAGAATTGTATATAAATTCACAGGTTTTTATGACTTGTACTCGTTAAAATATAAAGAATTTTTTTGTGATCACGTAGAGTGCTCTTAAATATCACGGCCACAACAGTCAGAATGCATGCTTGTATAACGTAGGAAAATTAGGTGAAAATATAGCTGAAGTTTCTTCCTAAAAAATACTTTTCTTTAGAAATAATGTAACTTTTTCGTAGTTTTACCGCTAGATTAAAAGACAAAGAAAGGCATAAATATGATATTGCACGAAAATTCGTGCCGCTAGGAATATTCCCAAGGAGAAACGGACATGAAAAAAGTCCGACAGGACTCGAACATTTCCCCTTGCAAAGTCTCCCAAAAAGCAAGTGGACGTTCTCTGGCAAGATAGCTCAGTGGTTTGAGCATTCGCCCAGAACGCGGAAGATACTGGTTTGAGTACCGGTCTTTTCAGACATTTTTATGTCCGTTTCTAGTCTAGATCAAAAGCTTTGACTGAAGCTATAGAGTTGATGATTCATTTTTGCGTAATTTATATTTCAAAACTTTATGTTTTGGATGTCCAGTTTAAGATTCATTTACATTTGAGAAAGTTAACTCTTCTATCAGTACGTCAAACAAACCCTTACTTCCAAATGGATTTTCTTAAGGCCAACCTCTTAATGATGTGCATTTAAGAATTTTTGTGAAGAGGCCAAAAGTCATACATAAATCACATTCCATACCTATTATTGAAAACCTACACGTGAAATGTGTTCCAAATACATAGCTAATAGAATGGGACTTAAATTCCTATTTGATTTACAAACTCTAAAAAGCTGATAACAAATTGTGAAATTTACAGGCAAAAGTAATCTTTTTATTGTTTTCATTACGTATATTTCATATATTTTTACGGTAAATAACTCATAAGAGGGTTTTTGTAATGGAATTATAAGTTGAAAAATTTACTTGTTTGATTTCATCAACGACAATTTTATAAATTTGACACCTTTCATAAGTTAAAACAATAAGGGAAATTAGTTTCGGCCATTGAATTATTATCATGAGCTCTTTATCATCGAACCCGTCATATTAATGAATTGGATTAGTTTATTTTGCTGAAATTCTTGGCCCCATAGTTGGGTATACATTTAATTGATGACTAGAAACTCCCAGGTGGGGTTTATATTAAACTAACGTTCTTTAAACTCATTTGTGAATTTCGAAATTGTGATTGATTTTTAATTTTTTGCGATGAAATTCTAAAACGGACTTGTTCTTTATTTATCGGAAGCCATTGGTTCGCTCTAATCATTTAATTTTTTATCAAAGAGAATTATTTTGTGTACTAATATATTTTTAAGCTAAAAATATTAACAAAAAAGGCTGAGTTAAAATTCTTGACTTCAACATTATTTAATCACCAGCCTGAATGCCCTAGATGACCTTTCCATATCTTTTATTGGCCTTGGTCTTAGCCAATAACATAGGAACTTTTTCAATAAACTGCTAATTCCTTTTCATGTATAAATATGTTGGAGATTTTTTATTGTATTTAATATAACTATATCGTACTTATACCTTTTAAGGCTAGAAACCTATTGAGAAATCTTTCTTTTTATGCTCGCTGAAACGGAAACGGACTAACAGCTCTTATTTAAATGAATATTCCTGAACATCTATATAAGGTAACATTTCTTTTTCAACATCATCAGGTCGTACTAGAAATAAATTGGATTCGAGTGCATGAGAGAAGAAAAGAAAACGTAGGTTTGCGGTCGGAAGAAAGGGAAAAAATATTATCTCTCAGTAAAGGAAAAGTTCCAGGAATAGATTGATAGGAAGGGGTAAAGAGGTTTGATTAGGGTTGAATAAGATTGGAAAGGAAAGGTTCGGAATAGAATGGAGAGGGAAGAAAAAGAGCATGGGATACAAAAGGATATTGGTGACAGAGTCTATAGAATGGAGAAAAGGCAGACTCAAAAGAGAAACATGTGATCTTATGGGCGGAGTAGAATATCGAAAAAATAAATTAGGTAAAACTATTTAAAGAGGGGTAGAGCTGCCAAACTTTTTGCGGTAACCTCCCCTTCCGCTTGCTTTCCGTATAATTCAAATTCAAGCACTTCAGAAAAGGACCCAAAGGATTTAAATTCTGGCTCGCCCGAAACATAAAGGGAATAGAGTCTATTCTCTAATGTTGGCCTTTCTGAATTAATATTCATCCTCTTCACATTATCTCCTTAATAGTGGACACGAGTTTCCATTAAAGCGCGCAGTTGGAATATGCAGTCGTAGATAACCGTTTTGTTGGAAATTTAAATGCATGGAGAAACTAAAGTTAAGTAAGATATCGGTTTCCGTGGACAAATACTGGAAAGCTAGGGTCGCTTTCCCATATAAGATACTTAGAGGGTAAAATAACGTATCAACTCGGGTAATAATTTCGCTTAGTCCTTCTTTTTAAGAGACTTCCTCGCTCGTTGTAAGCTAATTGAGATAAACGCTTCATCTGGGTGTAAATGTGTTATCTAAAAATACTGTTGGATTGTAAGGCGAGCATAGTTTTAATCAAGTCAATTAAGTTAAGCAAGAGGGAAAACGTTTGGATTGAATACTTTAATAATAATAATAAAACGTCTTTATTAGGGCGAGATTGAGACTACAAAATCTCTTCTTACATCTAACCCTTGATATTTTACTTGATACTTTAATGAGAGTTTCGAAAATGAAAGTGCCATTTATGGGATTTCGTTGATTGGGATTAAGGTTCGTGAAGCTTGCTGAAATTTAGAAGAAAAAAAACAAATCAATTACAAGCCGCCAAGTTAACAAGAACGATCCAATTAAATAAATTGAGAAAAGTATGTTCAAAGTGGAAACACATTTCTCGAAAACTGATCCCTAATATTTTTGTCGGTCTCCCTCGCCCCTTCCATCATTTTCATTTAGAAAAGAAATTCACAGTTAAAGAGCGATTTAGTTTAAATACGGCTGGCTGACAATAATTTAGTTGTGCAGTACTCCATTAAATTAAATTAGAAACTTTCTTAAATAGATAAGGACAGGCATTGAATGCGATAAAGGCGTATACAAGAGTAATGTAGATCTGCAAAGTTTTTATACCTTATACTTCTTCATTATCAAATGAAATACAACATTTATTAGAGTTATGAAGCAGCTGCACGGTGCCTCAAAAGTTACGAGTGTTCTTTTAGGACTTGAGGCCGAAGTATACCTCATAATCAGAAAGAAAACGTATAATAGTTTCCCAAACTTGAGCCACTTTTCGAGGATCCAGACGAGCTCCTCTTTTCTCTGTTCTCATTTCGTATTAAGGAATAACTTCTTCAGAACAGGAAAGAGTTTTGGAGCCAAATGAAGTACTTGTTCATACAGAATGTTATCATTTTCCAGCGAAGTTTGACGTTTATCTTAGTATGGCGGAAAGTAGGTGTTCTTTATGAGGTAAGTTTCCTCCATAAAACAACTGAGGCGTAGGTAAATGCGCTTAAGTGTGGTCGGAGATGTAAATAGCTCTTATCATGACGAAGATTTTATTATGAAGCAATGAAAAGTAAAAATGTAATTTATTTATTCATCCTAAAATTTCATTTGTTTCAAGAAATCCAGTATTCCTATAAAGAAGTTTAAATAGAATTACAGCAGATTTCACTTTGGAATATTTTCTCATATGATTATATGATCGTGTTTATGCAGTTTAATTTATTGATATTGGTTAGAGGTATCAATGTTTGAGAAACGATTTTCGATCAGGAAGAATGAATGAATGTGTAAATTGATAAATAGGTGAGCATGATGCTTAGAATTAATCACGAAAGAGACTAAAAAAAGCAAACTTTAATGATGGAAAATGTAGACGCAGTACTAGGGAGAATAAATTTGACTCTAATTTAATTTTAATTTAATTTAATTTTGTCCTGCTACCATATCTTAATGAATGGAATGTTTTTAATCTGTATTTGGATAGACAGTGAAAAATGTACCCATTATCATCCATGTATTACCAGTTCCTCAGTGTTTTTTATGGCTGTGATGATATGAAAACTACTGAGATATGAGTTATGCTAAATAATGGCCATGATTAAGGACTATCCTTATGGAATAGTACGAAAAAAGTTATCCGCAGAGGCATTGTGCTTTACTTTTGATGACTTATTTTGCTTATATTAATTTGGATTAGTAAGGAAAGCAAAAACCTTTCTACCTACCTACTCCTCTGCTAATAAAGATGTTTTATTTTTATTATTATTACCTCACTCCTTATCTTTTCTAGTGAGCCTCATTCCCTAGCTCTTGATTGTTAATGGTAGAGGGGATGAGGTTCCAACCTCCGGGAGGAACACTTCACTGACAAGACTACTCTATCAAAGAAAAATGTCTGCAATACGGCATAGAAAGGGTAAATTTTATTGAATGCAAAAAAATACTACGAAGGTTCATAGAAAAGTAAACATAACTTCGATCCTAGATCCTGTTTTCTGGAAATATGGAAATTTCTCAAATATTTGCCTCACGTGCATTGAAATATATCGTTCTTATTCGTCTCTCTTTTTTGGTAAATGATGCCATCACTGTCTTTAGTTGAACACGTAACCTTTCCAGAGCAAAAGGTCACCTTAAGTATGAGGTTAGAACTGCACACGATTTCCGCATGCGTCAGATATTTCGCGAATTCTTCTGAATTGAGGAACGAACGTTTCACTCTTCGGAAATTTCTCGTATGTGGTAACACGCCCTCATATCTTACGGGAGCTAAGAAGGGCATTTACTCCCTCTACACTCATTCACATTTTGGTAGAAGAAAGAATGGAACTTCACCTTCTCACTTTCTTGTCATTCTTTAACAATACCTTTAATATATCCGCAGAAAGAAGCATCATTAAACAACTCAGGCAATCATCAGGTGTGATAATTTTAATATTCATAATGATTGTAACTTAGCTTAATGTGGTTTTCAAACATACATCATTCCATTCGTGTTTCCGTCCTTTTATCAATTCGTTTATACTCTCTGCGTTGCAATATTTTCTGATTAAAATTCACGGAGGAAGCCGTCACTTTTTGGAATCTTGATGAAATCATGATGAATTGTTGAATAAAACAAGGTTTTGAACAACAGTTGAACGTTAGTAAACGTAATTTTCTTTGTTGTTCAAAATCTTGTTTTATTCAACAATCCCTCATGGTCTTTTCTGATTGTTTAACTTCTCATTGAATCCAAGGAAGTTCTCCGAAAGGAGGATTTACAAAAAATTCTTTCGCTAATTTTTTGGAGGGAGTGTTTTAATGTTCCAATGAGATAAGCGTGCGAAGTGTGTGTAATCTTCGAAGCCTGGTTGAACGTGAGGATAGGAGTGAGGGGAAGATTGGAGGGTCAATACGGGGAGTATGCTACCAACGCACGCTCAGGGAACCCGCTCTGCGGGGCGAGCAGTAGAACATAATTGATTTTCCTTTAAATGCGGGCTCAAAGAGCTGAAAGGGCGCGTAGATGTTGCGGTGGAAGAAAGCGGTGGGGTGGGAAAATTCCCTTCCCCTGCGGGTATATCTATAGCAAAGGTCGACCTCTCTCTCTCTTACCCAGACCTCCAACGCTTCTCTTCGCGCGTACAGGTGATCAGAGCCTCTAATGTCGTCAGCAGTTTACGAACATGCTCCTAAGGCAGCCAAGCTCTGGTCTGATACACCATACCTCATACATTTTCCAGAGACATAGTCCTTCTGATTCGAAAGGAAATTTTTTTCTCCATGTGAGAGTAATTTCCTAAATCGTTCTGCAATGTGGCCAACGAGAATTAGGCATTATTATCTATAACAATGGTAATAGAACTTTTACATAACCGGAAAGAAGTTACCCTCCCAATTTATTTTTTTATATTTTGAATCCCATTCCCCCCTTTTATTTATAATCAATGATTAATTCCCATGGATAAACAGGCGGGAAAAATAGCGATACGACTGGGACTCGTCCTTTAATTACCCAAACATGAAAAAACATCAATGCTCAAACGACCAAATACTTGAGAGGTACGAGTACATGCGTATTAACTAAACTTTACAATTCGTTCTCACGGAAAGAAATAAAGGACATAAGAGCTGCCTCTAAAAGCAGTAAGCATTTTAACAAAAAGTATGCATGTATTTTTATAAGTTCACTACGCAAAAGTTCGTAGTTTCAAAGATTCTTCAGAAGCAGTCGATATTTGATTTTTCAGAAGCAGTCCATATTTCTCACTTATTTCATTATACACTAATCTGTGTAGCTTCTTTATCTTTCTAGAAATGTGTTGTGGCTTTTGGGCGTATTTTTGTATACTAAAAATAAGCTTCTTCATTGGATAAGGGAGCTGGTAAAAAGAGATTTTCGCAGACGACTTCCGCTAGCATATATATTCTATACTTCATCTCAACTGTCAGGTCGTCCGAGATTACAATAGAATCGTATAATCGTATATTGCTTGCCGGTTGATCGTATTTTCTACTATTTGCGTTGATGAACAGAGCAGACTAGAAGAAGCAACAGGGAATTCTCCAGTGCTTCTTCATCTTAGCGTTTAGCACATGATACATTCTACATTTTAGCACATGATATATTTTACGATTCGACAATAAACCTGTATTACAAGACATATATAAAACTTGGGAGCCCATCATCCTCGTGAAACGCAACCCCGCAGCTGCTCTCTACGCGATGAATGATTCAATCTTCCGAACACGAGAAATAGGAATCGCCGAGTGCAGGTGCCGACGAAAGTCTGCAATAACTTTCTATTCTATGATTGAAGGAAAGATTCTAACCCGACGTAAGCGATGTTGAGTAACTGGAAAATGTATTTCGAAGGAAGCTGGATGCACCAGTTTCCTTCGGAAGCCGAACTTCATGTTCTTCTAGACCCTTTCCTCGCAGCATTCGATACCATCGACCTTTGCATTCGCTCCCATCACAATACTCTTCACAACGACCCACCGTAACATCCTTTTCTTTTCTTTTCAGTGAGGGCGTGGAACTATGATTTGATGAGAGTTGAGAATATTCGGAAACGTTGCCCTTTGTAGTTCACATTTAGCCCTCAGCTGCTCCTTCCGTTACCTCCGAACGCTCCCAATTTTTGGTCCACGTATTCTTTCTTCGTATCTCTTCGCGTTTTCGGTCCCCTCGCATTCCTCCCTTTGTCCGCGTTCCCTCTCGTGTCTTCGGGGGTATTTTCTCATTCTCCGCTTGTCTTTTCTTTTTTGTCGCTGTAAAGAGCGAGCGGCCTCCTAATTAATTTCACGCGCTTGGTGTGGGTTCAAAAGGAAGATGCTCTTGGCGCCTGACCACGAGCAAAAAAGGCTTAATACGCCGGGGATCGACGTGATTCATAGTGGGGGAACACGCGTGAGTTAATCGAATTAAGGTCGTGCTCGCGGTTCATCATGGGGCGTTCATTTTAGATTTGCATCGGAGAATGTCTGGAGCCGAATTAATGAGCGCCAGAGCATGACTTTTCGAAAATATCCTCTCTCGAATCAATCAGACGGTTATTAAAAATGCTCTATTTCCGTCGATGATTTCTTACCGGATAGTATTCTTTTTGTTTTCAACACAGAAATGCGTCGTACTCAGAGTCTCTAGAAAGAGTCAGAGATCTAGGAAGTCCCTCAAACGTGACGTGAGTGACAACTCTCGGGGTAAATAAACTACTTTATAAATTTTAGACAGATTTCGAATGAAGAGTAAGAAATGAAACATGAAATATCTGATTCGCCACGGAACATTTTCTTATTCTATTAAATTTGTATTTTAAACCTAAGGGATTTGATAATCTAAGGAGTTCGTACGTAAATATGTACTGGTACTACAGCAAGAAATAGCTGTGTCACATAAAATAGTTGCGAAAACGCGATTCGGAAAACTGAGCCAAAAAAACTTTAAAGGTGTTCTCGTTTGCAATAAGTTTCAGTTATTCAATAATCAACAATATGATGAGTATAATAATATTAAGAAAGATTGCGGTTATCTGTAGAGCCTAGGATGTCATTAATAATTTTAAACATTTAAGCGTGCGTGATATAGATATTCATGCCTAGCAACGATTTTTCATTAGTTCTGGAATGCCTTTCCTCATATATGGTGACTTTTCGATGCGTAACTTCATGATAAGGAAGGTTTGCAAATTTTGGTGAATCAGTAGTCGAGAAGCAATGATATTCTCCTTGGAATTTTCCGTAGTGAGTCACCTTGCAAAGGTCTACAAATAGCCTTCTGGGCAGCTCATGCTTTCAAAACACGCTCAATTTTGTTTACAGAATCAAGCGTTCTTAAGGACTTTTAATTTAAAAGGAAAATGTTGGATGTCCTTCAGTCTTAATGTGGTCTCATGGCCTACTCTTTTTAGAAGTGTCATGTATTTAGTTCCAGCAGTGACACTGATTGATGTCAACATATAAATAACCTTTAAAAACGTAGCAGCAAAGTATCCGATGCAGGTCTTGGCTTTGAAACAAATGAGTTCTTTCTCGTCTTCTTATACAACAAGAACGGTTTCGAATCCATCCATAGGAAATTATGAGTAGAGTTAGTTTTGTAAGAAATAATTTTTTCATATCATTCAGAATATGTTCTCCAGGAAACTAACTGAAACACTCTATTTCAGGATTAAGTGTTATTGGTATGAGTTTTAATTCCCCTTTTCCCCAATGAATTTGTCTAATAGTATTATTCAATATAATTTCGAATGCTATACTTGATTAACTAAAGATATATATGAAAAGTATGATTAAATGAGCCGGTCTCCATAGCAATTCAATTATTTCTTATGATGACAAATAAACGTCCAAATAAAGAAGAATTAAGAAATTCTTCTCGGGTAGACAACCGGGTTAGTTCTTCGGTGTAAACCGAAGCCTCCTCTGTTGCCATCTTCAGAAGTATTACTATTATACTTATAATTAAATAGTGGATACTGATGGTTACTTTTGCATGTCGCGTGGTTTGGGGCAGTTCTCTCATCTCAGTAGAAACTATTTAATCAAAGGAACTTTCTTTTCACATTTTTAAAATTGTGTGTTTTTTTACTTGTGCTGCTAGGATGACCCTTTGTTTTCTTTGTATGACGTTGTTGTTTACTATATTTTCTATATGTGATAGCCTGCACATGGTATGTGCTGTGCATAATTAGACGCAATATGGAAATTCTAGAAATCTAAAACCACAGAATCTTTACCTCGTAACCTACTTTCATTTAGTTTTCTTTCTACGTACGTAATTTTCTTTAAAAAAAGATGCACTTTCTTCATGAAACACACTAAATTAGTATGCGTTCAACCTTTATTTTCTGCAAATTACATCTCTTTTATTTCTATTTACTTAGCAGTTCAAACTTAGTGTTAGTCAGTGCTTCACGAAACAAATACGTCTTGAGTAGAATTTTAAAAATTGGAAGGAAATTCATGCAGTTTAATATAGCAATAAAACTGTAAATTAAGACCGATGGTCCCCCGTAATTACATGAATAAGGTTACTTTACCGAGATTATTATTATTTCGTATTAAATTATTTTGTAAATGTTGATTTAGTTTGGTTACCACTTACCCTGATTAATTCTTTCGCAAATGTAGCCATGCGATTTTATTGGAGTTTTAATAATGGTGGAGTATCACGATAGAAATGGACGCTGAGCTGACATTTCAATGGAATATTACAAATAAACAATCATTTAAATCAAGAAATTAGAATAAAACTAATTTCGACAAATCTTGGTCTTTTGTTTATGCTGTTGATTTGTGTTCTATGTCATCATGTTTTCATCAACTGATTTAGAAAGCAGAAATTTTCTCGAAAGATTACAGTTGAGAATGTGTTGGAAAGAATGTTTACCACAAACCATTAATAGTAAAGAGATGTCCTTCGGAAAACGGAGAAAGCAAAGAGCAGGAGATTCGCGTGAACGGATTCCTTCTCTAAATTAAACAAACTTCGAGAAAATCGAGGCTACGTCAGAATATCAAACCCTACTTGGGTAATTGACCCTACCCTCAGGGAAATTGCATCAAATAAGGGGAAAGTACTGATGTCCTGTCTGAATCATACATAAATATCCATTTGCTTGTTGAATAAAAATTAATTTACGTTGGAATTTCCCGAGTGCCTCATTAAAAGGTTCTCCAAAATTTAATTCAATTTTTTCATCATCCTGACCAAAGGTAGATAAGATTGTTTTCCCGTTGAAGTTCTTTCCTTAATGGCCCACCCACAGGTTCTCCTCGCGTCTTCGGACGAAAAATGTCCAACTTATGCAAATGCGCAAAGATCTTCGGCAAGCATAGGACATCGTTTCCCTTTTACACTGCGGAGTTTGGGTTACTTTCTCCGGAATGAAAAAGGAAGTGCATCCTAAAAGCCCTTCGCGATTTATAACTCGGCCTTCCCTTTTCCTCCATCTTAATCCTTACTTATTTCCGCTGGAGGGAAAGTAAGGGTGGAGATGTGAAGAAGAATTCGAAGATTTATGGTCTACTTTCCAGTTTTTCACTCTGTTTATTCGTATTCAACAATTACTCTAATGACTCTTCATTGAACAAATTCATCATTCAACACGTTCATAGTCATAGCCAGACTACCCGAGGTGAACTGTCGCTCCGGACTGGGAGTAATGGATACCCTTTTATATAAATAATATAAAACTGCCCATCTTTTGAAAATTTCCACTTTTTCTGTGTATAATTCTGTTTACCGTTATTTTATTTAAATTACGCTAACAATAATATTTATTAAGATATTATTATAACTGTTAGCTCTAATATTTTTAGATCTGTTACTGCTCTAGCAATAATTGCCTTATTATTAAAACTAAGAAAATCGATTGGTTGATATGGATGAAAATTTTCATTAAAAATCAGTATTAGTAGTATTGTTAAAAGTGCTTCGACTGCTTTGGTCATTTCGCGCGTAGGCCCCCACCGGGAATCGAACCCGGGACCGCTTTCGCCGAAGTCGATCGCGTAGCCCACTTGGCTATCCGGGAGCCCAAATCCTTAAAAATCAATTCTACAAATATTTACTGGAAAATTTCCCAATAAGCATCACTTCTACTATTGTTCGATCACTAACGCTGACAATCAAATATTAATGTTTAAGAAAACTTTTAGCCTGTGACTCATCTACACGGACAGTAATTCCAAATAAAGTTTTGTATGATCGATGTGTCTATGAAAAGATAACACACTATAACATCCTCATCTCATAAAAACGTCGGACTAACTTCATGCGCCACTAAACAGCGACCGGCTCGCCCGTGCCTCGGCAAGGCCCTGATCTTAGTTAATATTTATCCGGCGATTGGATTTCTTTGGGCACAATTTTAAAAATAGTCAACACTTAGCTATTGAAGTAAAACTTTCATTTAAGACATAGAAAAAACTGAAAATGCATACATTTTAAATCCTTTTGAACATTCTTGAACCTTCTGAGGGACTCAAACCAGCGACTTTATCTCTGCGACTCCAAGTTCAAGAACAGTTTAGGTTGATTAGACCAGAAGCACTAAAAAGTTTTATACTGAAATTATTAAGAATAAAGTTCAGCAATTCTCAATGGGCTTTTAATGCCTTACGATCAGGAACTAACTATTCTACCACCATCAAAATAGAATGTGTATTTAAATTTACTTGTTAAACGTGATAAAAAGTAATTATCCATTCTACCATCGTTAGAATTGAACGTTTTTCCTCCATAATGGGTTTATGAATAAATCGAGAACTTGTAAATGTCTTAATCGTCAATTAACTAGAATTTTGTAAAAATGGGAATACATTTATAAAAAGAAATAACCCTCATCCAAGATGCAGAATGAGAAGAAGACTATTATCCCACTCTCAACGACTTTCTACGTCGCCGATTTATCATTTCACTTTTCCCGCCTCTGATTTCCATGGACCATTTTCACCCTCATCCCATCCTTTTGATGGTTTTTCATCTCTTTCCTCTTCGAAAATCCCTCCGATATATTTTACCTCCACCACCCACTCTCCGCCTCTTTCAGTTTTCAAGACCTCAGCCTTCCTCATCCTCTTATCGACCATAGAAGCAAGAAAATGACGTGGACCGAAATCCCTAAAGGTCACGAGGATTTTCTGGAAGGGAGAATGAATGAAGGGGATTGTCTAGGTAGCAGCAAGGAGAGGTGCAAGGGAAAGGGAGTCGACGTAGTCGTCGGTTATTTTCGAATTCGTCTCGAAAGATTACAAAAAATGCTCTCGCAGGTCCCTTAAAGATTTCTTGAACATTTTGTTGGTATAGAGAACAGTTAACGGTGATTTATTCACTAGCTCTGTCTCTGGAAATTTATTTTTGTTGTTATGGAGTTGAGCATCAATATTTTTATGATGATATGATATTCAATATATGATTAATCCTACATTCGACTGGATATTAGGACAGACATTAGAGAAGAGGAGGTAAGTCGATAGATTGGTGGGCCTATTTCAGGTTAAAACAGGCGGTGATGCTTGGGAGGAATTAAAAAGAAGAATAGAAAAACCAAGTTACAAAGCGAAAGGAGATCACGATCAAAAATTAAAATTAAGGAGGAAAAAAACAGACATTGCTAAATACTCTTTCATCAATCGAGGAATAAAGGAATGGAATATGTTGCCTGAAGAAGCACAAACCCCTACCAAAAACTGTATAGGAATTCAGAAACAGGTGTAAAATATTAGCAGTAATATAATTATTTTTTTAAACTAAAATTTGTTTTAATATATTGATAATCATCTATTGGATGGGAAATAACATATGTAAACTTATGGTATTTGTATTTTGTCTGAGTGTAATTTTGTATTGAGAGGAATGGGGATTTCTTACCACCGGACTAGTAATCCAACTGTAACGTATGTGTGAAATAATAAAAAAAATAGTATTATGTAAAACGTAGAGAAAAACTTGTAATGATGACAGACCCTAGAGCAAAGAAATTATGCTAGAAAGTTTGTTAATTGTATATATTGCTAATTTGAGACTGGGATCAAGTATGTCGACTTAATAAAGATATCGTGTTACATCTTTTCCAAATCATTAACGCAACATTTTTTGACCGTAACGAACTTAATTAATAAACTAAAAATCTTAATATTTATTTTTGAACAATTTCTTGCGGAGTTAGAGTGCTTAGAATAAAATTAGATCTTTCAGACAATGATTCCAAAGCTATCTTCTATTTATTTTCCAGAGGAAAATTATTTCGATTTCTTTCCACCTGTCAGCTTTTCCCTCTAACTCCACAAGTACACCCATATAATTTTTGTAATCGTGATTTCTCAGTAAATGACTAATGCTGTTAAGAAAATCGATGGACCTAACGGAAAATTGATGGAGTTGTCAATTTGGCTTCATTGCTCAAGATGGACAGTTAATCCGTTGACTGAGGTCGAGTCGAGAAAATCTCCTAAAAGTTCGAGTTGTTGACAAGTACGAAGTGAGATTAATAAAATCGAAGTAAGTGATGGTAATTCTTTAATGGATAACTCTTATACTGAAAATATCTTTGTACAAGAAAAGTACTTTCTTTGAAAACGGAGAAGTGATCTTCCTTAAGTAGTAGGTAATATATTGGGTAATAGATTTTCCTTTTTTAAAAATTAACTGAGATGTGGTACAAGGCGTTAGCTCCCTTTTCCGTATGGGCGAGGGAGCTAACTACCGACTGTGCCTCTGACGAAACGAGCAGAATGGATGACCTCTTTGAGTTGGGATCTCAACGCAGTATTTACCGGTTCCTCTTTCATGATTGATAATCCTCATGAATAATTTGCTGGCGAAAATCCCTCAACGCTTCCGATCATTTCCTCTCTACAACATCATTTAGAGACGCTCGACTCAGCGTTTCGCCCAAGATGATATCGTGGAAAATTATTCCGGCGAGGATGCGTAAGATTGATGAACTCGTGATGAAAATAAGACGGGAGGAATACTGATGCATTAAAACCAATTACAAAAGTATTAATCGTGGGGACGGTTTGCTTTTTCATCTCGTTTTAGGCCCTCGACGCGGGAGGAACGGTTTTCACGGCGGGAAATATTTCGCCTGCGTGCCGAGATTGATTAATCGAGTGGTGAATGAGGTCAGCCGATTTGTATCGAAAGAATCGATGGGAGAGGATTTTCCCGAAAGGTTATTTGGAATGGACAGGACCATTACTTACGGCGTCCTTCTAGGATTTGGTCCGGATGCTGGATCATTTCATTTTTTTATTTCGACGTTGGTCGCAGCGAGCAATTTTCCATGGTGTATCGATGAGAATGTTACTTTTTTCATCGTTTCAACACTCGAAAGGGGAATATAACATAAATCCGTCGCCGAATCATCGCCTTAACGTGATCGACGCCATGTTACGACGATGAATGAGATATTGCTCGGCTGGGGACGATCGAACTGCAAATAGAGGCACCTGAAATGCCTGCTTCGTATATCCAGCGGGCACTCGCGGACTTTGGAAAATGGATTAGCCCAAAACACTGGAGCGGATCCGCGTCCAATTCACTTGGCTGCCGGCATGTGGGCATAGTCTTTTGCTGGCAAGGTTTCGGTCTGAATGCCGAATCACAGCGCCAAGTTTTGTCTCTGCTTTTAGTTTTTGCGCCTTGTAAATCTCTAGTTCGATCGATGAAAGCACGGATAGTGTGGCACCGATTCTGGTCTGTTGTTTAAATTTGTGATCCCGTTAGCTGGAAAAAGAATTCTCCCCTATGCATGCCCACGTTTCTTCACTTATATTTTAACGACATAAGAGAAAGAGGACATTTTGGAACAAGATCGATGTATAGTTATTAGGTATATTGAAGTGATCCGTTCGGAATATGGCTCTGTTAGCATATGTTCCTTCCGATCCTAAAAGTGTGCTTTGAACAACAGATTAATTTCATCTTTCCACTGATCTAAGGAAGCAGCCAATTTAGCTAAGAGTTGTTGCTACTTTCGGGTCTGTTTTTTTTCAATTTTCCAAGGCATCTTCTCCATGCTACATATCGATAGTAACCTCGATTACTTGACGTTCCATAATTTATATTATCGCATCATCTGCATGTAACGGATTGATAGAACTTCTATTTTTAATTTAACGACCTTGAAATAAGAATAGATGATAGTTTGTCGGAATGTCGCCGACCTAGTGGAGGAGTGGTTAGCATGCTCTTTCCAACGCCAAGGTCCCGGGTTCAAGTCCCGGCTTAAGGTGTTTTTCATGGTTAGTGAATTGATTTTTATGTTAAATTGCTTCTCTTTAATTGTCCAGTGAATGGATATGTGAGTGTACATTGAGAAATAAACAAAACAAAGACAGGTTCGATAGTAAAGACGTCACCAAAAAGGAGACCCATAAAGAAAGGATCACTTCTAAATAAGATTGATGTCAGAAAGAGATACATCGTTGTGATATATGATGGAGATAGAAATCGATATATCGTATAGAGGCGATTACATCGAGAATCCAACAGAAAGAGAGATGCCCGGAAAGGATTTAGTCGATGTCGGTTGTTTTCGAGGAACTGTGGAAAGAAGAGATTAATCCGTCAATGAATGAAGTGGGACCACCGCAGGTGCGACGGACAAATGGCTTCAGTGAGTTCGAAGTCTTTTGGCTGGTGAATGGGTTGAAAAAGAGAGTGGGAAGAATAATGACAAGAACGATGTATAGAGAGGCAGAGGAAGCGTCTATAGAGGTCGATTGAGTGTGATTTAAACTCGTGAAGGAAATTGTTGGATCGTAAGAGAGTGACAAATGGAAAGTCTGGAGTGAGAAAGAGAGGGGAAATAAAAGAGAAGAGAGGGAACTACGTGGATTACGTACTACTGGACAAGCGCAATCCGATAAAAGATGATCAAATATTTTGGTAACAAAAAATTAATATTGATCATTGATGATGATATAGTGTTGATATTGTACAATCGTTTACGATGTTCGGCCAAAAACAATCAAGCATGATAATTTTCGTGGCAAATGGTCTGAGGATTTGGAATGCTAGTCCTGCCAGCATAGAAACCAGTGTCAATCAATTCTTTTATCGAAAATATTTCGGGAGTTTTCAGTTCATAAGGGCACAGTTAGATTTTAAAATCCAAGGGAGATCGTTTTTAGAACGACAATTTGTGTTTCACCGCATATAGAATAAACATTTTCTAAATTCATTAACGTTGCAGATATCCAGAGAGAAAGGTGGCAATGCCGGATTCAGCATTTCGCAGCGATACGATACGTGGATGTTATTCATCGTTTGCTTCATGTTTTAGAAGCAAAAGACGTATTCACAGAATCTATGTACTGCTAACTTGAATTTGCGTTCTTAAATGATCTCATATATGACTCATCTCCTTAAAAATGAGCATTTTTATTTTTATTTCTCTGATGGTGGAGGAAAACTTGCAAAAATTATCTTTCCAGTTGACTTTTCCTTGATGACTGAAAAATTTTACTAATACGTTTGTTTCCTGCATAGGTAAATGAAGTTCACATTGAGTATTCTCGTAGTGTATGGGACCCTGCCGAAAAGTATGTATTGTATGCGGGGATTAGAAAAGGTACAGCGAAAAGATGAAGAATGTTTACGATAAATCAGTTAGCGGTACGCAGATGCTTCAAACACCGGATGGAAATCTATAGAAATTAGAAAATATAAACAAAGGGTTAATTTACTTTATTATAATTTATGTTATTCCTGAGGATTAATTTACTAATTAAGTTAAGAGAAAGCACGTTCTCAGATACGTAGCCGATATAATACGTCCTCTATGTTACATAGCCCGTTCTGATATTGCGAGAAAGACCAGGGATATAGATGTTAGAACGAATCGATTCAAGAATTCATTTTTTCCGCGAGCGATGCGCGAAAGTAATCGATTGGAGAAATAGAGCAATTTTGCATGCACCTCCTGCCACACACCGCAAGGCGGCTTCTATGGTACTTACATAGGCATAGACATTATTGTTAACATCAGAGTTCTGAATTAATCTTTCCTGAACCTTGTTCGTGAAATGTGAGGTTAATTATAAAAGGAACGATTTTTATCTGAGAAATACACAAAAAAATCACATAGGTTATGTGTATGTAGGTCTCCTATCTTGTATTAATTCCTCGCGTGTATCTCTTTTGTTTTAATGTGGTAAGTTATGCCTTCAGATTTCATGGCATACCTTACGCGTCGGCACTCTTTATGTTTCGTAAGAATTCGCTTCAACGCAAATCCTCGACATGGGCGACTGCGAACACCGCAAAACGAGGTGATTTCGGTAATCTCACCGGCCGTTTGCACGAGAACGTCACGCGCTCTCAACCGCGATGACATTACGATTCGCTCACATCGTAGAAATGCTCTCGGATCACAGCCGTTTCTTCCGACAGATTAAAGAGGGCTTTGCCGAGGCTTTTATAAGAGAGGGTATTTTGCAAACGGGCCAACGTGACCGTTCCTGTGGACTTAAAAGGTCCAGATGACATGGATAGGAGAACGAAAATTGAATCGCCCATAAGACGGAACGCGGTATTGTAGGGCGGAGAGGGAGACAGTCTCCTTGGAGATGTAAATGTAACCCATCCAGCGAAAAGAGGACCTCGAAGGAAGGGAGAGTAATTGAGAAATGGAACGGGGCGATAACGGCCGGGATAAGACGAGGGAGAAGATTGGAATGGGAAGGATTTTGGGAGTTTAACGGCCCGAGAAGAGAGGAAAGAGAAGTTGGAGAGGCGAATTCCGGAATGGTCCGCGATGCCTTTCCGGATGCGAAAACAAAAGATCCAAAGATGAGGTCGATATCGCTTCTCGGCATTATGGCTAAGACCAAAGTGTAGATGAAGTGGATGGCAGAAATTACAAACGAGATGTTTGTGAGTAGAAAGACTTTTATTTTTATCCCCGAAGATCGTACTAGAATTGCCGAAGGGATCTTCGCTTTTCTATCTTTTCGGAGACCTCCCAAGTTCCATTCGATATTATCAATTATACGCTTCCCGAATTGTTTCGTGGATCGAAATTTCTCGAAAAGACAACGAACGATTGGTATTTCTGATTTTCGTCGTCTAGATAATTTTTGGCTCGTTAATGAAATAATTTGTATTGAAATGAGTTCATTAATAATTAATATTCATATCCAGCGAACAAAAGACGCGGCTTTTTGAAGAAGAAAATCGTTAGAAAGGCGTTTCAACTCTTATTTCCGCGCCTGAAAGACTCGTGACGATCTTAATTTCAGATTCCATCGGCTTATGAATTGGTGGTCAGTGAATGTATCAAGGTATTTACTGACACGATTGATTAGAGGAAGCTGATTACTAGGCTGCATACTAAAACTAGGAAAGCGTTGAAAAATTGTCGTTAATGACGAATAAAAGTTATGAAGGCTTCATACCTTCAGACACCAGTTTTACTGGTTTACTCATTTTAATACTCATTCACCATGGTTATCTATTAAAACCAATCACTCCAAATTTTCAGTGAAGATCCACTAAAGAACTCAAGCATTTTATTCATCTAAATTACTGCATTATGAAGGAAAAAAATACAATTAACGTTGAAAATGGTCCCTCTAGTACACTCATGAATATCATCTAAATTGATACCCTCCTATCATATAGGAGCCTATAATCTTCTGACGATGGTAAATATTGATATTCTAGCCCATGTAATCTTTTGAGCTAATGTTACTAAAAATCGAGTGATTCTCATATTTTATATTAGTAGTATATGCTAATCAGTAATTCTTATTCTTTAAAGTAATTTAATGATTATATAATGTGTGCAATAGGACCTACTGTTTCTTAGAAACGTTCTTACTCTATAGCAACAAGAAACAGTAAACAAATAGCATTGCAATAGCAAAAGTTTACAACCACAAACAGCAATTTACAACCGATACCGTTACAAAGTCCGAGAAATTTAAGAACGTTTAGATACAGGCGTTTTTTCCTCAGATGACTGCTGCCAAAATCCTGCGAGAAAAAACGCCATTGTTGATGGAATCTGAAGTATTTCATAACATCTATTTTGTAAACTTCCTCTTTTCGAACCATCAGTAGTAGACCACCCCTTATCTACGTCCTTCCCGATCTCACCCTGCCTTGGGAATCCTCTCGCCCGCTTCCTGCAGACTTCTTCCGTACCTTCTTTTGTCCGTCGTCACATCATTTATCCCTCTGGTTGACTACGCCGGAATCAGGAATCCCTCCTCATCTCCGCTGCCTCCAACTGTTTGCTGACTTCTCCAACCATCAGAGAGACAAAGAGAGGAGTGGAAAATACATTTTTCCAAATCCACAACAAAGAAAGAGATAGTCCCTCATATAATAGCGGCAAGGGAAAAATAGAAGCTTTTGGCCGGAGGAAACCCGGAAATGGAGTTAAGATACGAATGCCATATCACGAAGACAGTGAGGGAAATGAGACGTTGGATGAAAAAGACACAGAAGGTGCGCTTCGGCGGTCAGTAGAGTACTTTTGGAGGAATGAGCATATTTTCCCTCAATTCCATCATCGCGAAGGGGTATTATCCCCCTTAACGTTTTAAGAATAAGTTATCTACTTCAAGTCCTGTATTGAAAATGCATCATAATAATTATTCGCCAATTTTTTTACTTGTAATAGTTTCTATCATATAATCACCACTGCTGGCAGCATTTTTTATATCTGCAATTTGAAAAATCATTGGCATAATTTTTTTATTTTTAAGTAAAAAAGAATCTCGTGAACATTTTAAATGGCGGAAATTGTCTTCTTGGAGAGGATAATTATTCTCAAAGAAGTACGATGACGTGTAGAAACGCTTCCGCCATTGGTTACCCTTTCTCTTTTTTCGTGATTTCACCGATGAGCGGTACGATGCGCGAGGACGATAAGGAAAGGTGGAAGGAGACTGAGGATAGAAGGGCAGGAGGACGTTTAAAAGAGCACCGGAGTAGGGGAAGTAAAGACAGGATCAGAAACACGGAGATATTCGGAGGTGTGAGTGATTTTTTGGGGGGAAAAGTGCGGAGGAGATGTTGCGGGTTCTTCCAACAGAGTGAGGGGGATTGGACTAAATAAAACAACGGAGGAGGAACGAAGGGAGGAATTATCAAGCGAAGGAGAGAAAGGACAGGAGGAAAGTGAAGGGGAAAAAAGAGGAGAAAGAGATAGGAGGGGAGGTTTTGCGTGGGAGGGGAGGGAGGAGAGAGGGGAGGCGGGCGTGGCGGTTCAGTCAGTCCTTGGGTGTGCTAGTCCTTTGGTAGAGTAGTGTGAGACCGCGCGTAGTGTATCCGCGGCCGTGTGTATGAGTGTCAGCACGCTCTTTTTCTCGCCGCCGAAGAAGCGTGCATGCGTGCGGGTTGGTTTCGTGGACGTGCGTGCGGTAGGGATGAAATATCCACAAAGAGGCACGGAAGAATGGGAAAATAAGTGACGACCGAGGGAGGAATACGTTCGGTGGAGGAACACGCGCGTGCGTGGGTGAATGTACGTGATAGTGAAGTTGGAGGAGTTCGGGGACGTGTGCGCTGTTATTCTCGTGGAGGAATACTGTAGTTTCATCACATTATCATTCTCTCTCTCTGTGGATACAGTTTCGAGTGCATGCACGCGTGAATTTCAGGAAGGAATGCTTTTCAATTTTTTGAAGGGTGAAAAGTGTGGGTGTGTGCAGAAGGTCGTTAAACACCAAGGAAGCTAATTCATCCCGCATTTCTCACCCTCCTCTCACTTATTACGTACTTAGTCTTCTCTCCTCTTTTCCCCACATTCTCCCCTTCTCTTCCTTTTTCCCTCTCTTGTTTCCCTATTATTTTTTGCACGTTCTTCGACGGAGTCGGTGGCTCCACCCCGCGTACTGCTGTCGAAACATGAGAGTTCCCTCTTCAGCCTCCCGGAGTCGATCTCCCGGAGAGCCCTGCTCCGGAAGGTTCTGCGGTGGCACTTCCCCGCTAGCAGTAGCGAAGACCTTCCGGTTCGCCGCTTCAGCAAGCACCGCTACGTAGTGTGTAGCGTGGAGTAGCCGGTCTTCCGCCCAAGATCCCAGCGGTTTCGCGGCGTCTGGTCGTTCCTCCGTGGCCGACAGCCTATATCACATTTCTCCGCCCTCGCGCGCGCGCGGGTCTTTGATAGTTGTGCGAGAGTGAGAGTGATATAGTCGGATGTCCACGCCTCCTTGAAACACGTGCTTCGTCCCTGGAAGGATACGCAGTAAGTGTAAAAGGGGTGTGCTGGGGCATCCCTAACGGCCACGCAACCCGTGAAGGATTATGTGGTTGACGGAGCTGAAGCAGGGCGACTCCTGCACGGGGTCGGAGCGATGCTGACGTTTTCAGCTCTTCTGTGGTCATGGCTGCGGGTATCCGGTCCCGTCGAGGAAGAAGAACCACCTCGCTTGCCCGTGGAGGAGGAGGAAGATGGGGACGTAGAGGAAGATGGGGAGGAGGAAGGGGGCAGAGGGTGCGGGTTGGAAGAGTCCCCTTGGGAATACCGCGCGGGTCCGTGGGTGAAGAGGAGGGCTCATTCCAGAAGGGCGTACTCGGCACCAGGACCTCCGAGGCCTCAGGTGCGGAGACTGCCGCGGTCGCGGAAGATCGCGAAGAGAACGGGAAGGTAAAGAAGGAGTTAATGAAGGAAATGATTATGACAAAGGTCGCTTCAACAATATTGTCGATGTGAAAGCCTGACGTTACTCAGAGACGTAGATCCGATAATTACAGGGTACGTGAGCCTTCCATCAACTTTATTGAGGCTTCAGTGTATTTTGGTAATTTGTGGTGTTTCCTGAAGAATCGAAGATATTCTGTTGCGTTATTATGAGCAAATATGGTAATATCTATGTCTTTGATGTAAAAGTCTTCCACGGATATTTTGGCCCTTTTATTAACAGCGGATCTGCTTGACTCTTACTCTACTGTAGGAAGGGGTTCTCAACATAGGGTACGCTTGCTCCTAAGGAGTATGGGAAGCTCCTCCCTTGAGTATGGAAATAGTATGGAATTCATTGTGTTATGCTTTTGAAGTATTTCAGATGTGTTAGCGGAATTCCCAAGTTATTCCGTGGCGTTAATTAGATGGCCGGATATGTGCATTTTCAAAAATAAGTGCGTGGTAAACTGAAGACTTTATTTCTAATCATAATATAAAAGAAGGTACAGGATTTGTGTACCTTCCTCTGTATTTGTTAAACCTACAGAACTCTATTGTAATGTATTTCACGTATATGCATAATTATGTTAAATAATTGAAATAATATAAATTACAAGAAATTAAGAGTTTTCCTAATGACAAGACGCGATCGACCAAATATCTTCAACGGTCGCGATTGACCTGTTGGCCAGCCTTGTTCTATAGAGTTCCATATAGTTTTGCTCGACTTTCCCACATATTTTTCTTTTGACATTAATTCAGACGTCGATAAAGTAGACTGCTGTAAGTGGGAGAATTCAATCAATTCCGTGTTCCTTTCGTATTCACAAGACGGCTGAACTTAAGCAATTAGGGAAATCGAAATATGAAGCGTGTAGTAAATACATTTGAGAATTGATTGAATGAATGAGGAAATTTGAGCACATGTAAAAATATTCCAGGTGATGTTGCCTTAGAATTACTCTAGAAATGGAGGAGAATTAGAAGGGAAACTATTGACTTAACTCACTAAAGTTCATAGAATTCAAGAAAGACTGTTGGTAGTTTGTAATAGCTTCATAGTGCAACTTTGCTGAGTGTAATATAAATTTCTCATTATAAATTAATCGTATAAATATATAAATATGTACTATAAATAAATAAACTAACTAGGTGAAAGAGCAGCGTGTACCACGGAATGTTGTTTCAGATCAAGGCGTGTCTTTAAATGTCTCTCTGTATTGAAATCAAGATATTTTGCTCGTTCCACTGAGGCCACTTGCAGAGGGTAGTCCTTCGCTAGAGAGATAACAAAGGTGACGTTTTTATCTGAATAGATACATACGGCCAGATAGGACGACAATAAAGTTATCTCGCTACACCCCTCCCTGGCTTCTTGTGGTCTATCTCCCGCTCGTTGGTAGACACTTAGTGAATCCGTCTCTTTAACTCCCATCTGAGGTGTCCGAGACGCCTCTGTTCGGCGCCAGAAACCGCGCTGATGTTTTTTCAATCCCGCCACGAAAGCGTCGAATGGATCCATAAAAATGTCGGCCGCTCGTCTTCACCTGCGTCTTCTCTCGAATTTCGCAATATGCTCTGCAACGGATTCACCTCGGTAAAAAAATAGACGATCGTAAATGTTCGACGAAAAACCTGAGCACGTGTTTTTTGGGTCTCGAGATTCTACCACGAAATCCGTACGTATTTCTTTTATACCTTTAGAGAAGTCCTCGATTCCAGCGCTCCCGTCGAAGCTTATCGCTGAACGTAAAACGGATGGAAAAACCGAACGAAATCCGCTTTCTCGGTCGGTGACTCTCGATCCGAAGCCGATATCAGATAAGGATGGGCGATTGTAAATTTCTCCGCTTTCTTCAATACAAGCGTACGGAAGCAAACTTTCGGTACCACAATTGAAATCGAGTGAACGGTGACACGATATACGAATACCATAATGCTCGCGAACCTTCGCGAATCCAAGAATTAGCGATTATGCATGAAATTTGAGTATTTAAATCTTAAGAAGACTTGTGATGCTCATTCCAGAAAATTTCCGCGCAATTTTATACCAACATTATTTTTAATTTTCAATACACAAAGTTCTTTCGAACGAAAATATTTCCTGAAGAAAGATGAAGATGAAATCGCCCGCTTCATCAGATTTCTGTGGTACAATATGTGGTAAGGTAGACGATTTGGAGTAAAGTATTCTTCATGATGGAGACCTTCCACAAAGTCGAGGCCAAAATATTAAATTCTAATGCTACCTTTGATCAAATTATTATAAATTACGTGAATATCTTTAGACGATTACAGATAACAACATTATGACTAAGTGAATGGGTATTAAATGATATTCAGTGAGTGTAAAATATCAAGTGTTTTATTCAGAGTTTACTATATATTCGCTTATTCGGCAAATACTGCGGTCTTCTTGGATCGAACCCGTCGCAAATTTTGGCATCTTCACTAAGCCAATCCTTGGACCTCGTGAAGCATCAGTTGATTACCAATCATTGCATTTACGACGCTGTCTTTTATTTACTGTTATATTACGTAACAACGCCAACATCGGTAACTTTCGGCCGCACGGTTTTGGCATATTTTTGCATCAGGTGAATCACCGGATCCATAAACACAGGCAGTCCAGCACTTGCATATGCTGATCTAAAGGATTTGCGCTATATTATTTTATCCTGTTGAAGAAAATTCACTTCGGCCAAACGAATGCGGTGAATTCAGGAAGGAGGAGAAGAGAAGACAGTAGCATCGTCAGCTGCCTTTCTATGGCTTCCCATTACCTCCACCGTTCCCGATGTTAATGTGATTAACAGCGTGTGTCCTTACGGTGGAAGTTTATGTGGAGAGGCAGCGGAAGGAGTTAAGATTAGGTGGGCAGGGAATAGAAAACTTTAAAGCGGGGGGAATTGTTTAGGAGCTTTCTACTCCGTCTCTGATCGAATAAATTACATTCCAGGACTATTCCCTCCTTCGATTGTGGTGGAGGCTACATCATGATCGTGGGCGAACGGATGCTGAGGTTTTTTGGGGTATATCGCTTTATGATGGGAATATCCCTCTACGATGGAGGAAATCTAATTTCTCGGCTCGAATACTAACTCGGACGGTCAGCGAAAGGCGTTGAAATTGCTTCCGAGGCGGCGGTAAGTGGTCGAGGCAAGAGTTGATGGCGGGTGAGATGAATAGAGATGTGCTAATAAGCTCTGAGAAGATACTTGTGGGAAGCTGCCTGTTGGTTAAAACCAATGCATCAGTGCGGCTCATTAATAAATATTCGAGGTGATGAAATTCAATCCTCTCTTTCTGCGTTTGGTTTAAACCTATGAAAACAATAATGCCATTGGTGGTACTAGAAACCAAGACATCAAAAAATTATCGAGCACCTTGTTATAGCGGAGGATTTGAAGTTCTTCTTTAGTTAGATATTGTCAACAATTTTAATTAATAGATAAATCACTAGTTTGAAGGGAAGAAGAGTAAACCTATAAGCAACTGAGCGAAAATGCAAATGAATGCAATTTGGCTAGAAAAATCTTTATTTACATGGATATGATGTAATGTAATTGAAGTTTTGAGTAAAAGCTTCGGGAAAGTATTTGAGCTGAATATGTAAGACTTTAGGATTTCTTGTGGTTGAACTGCACTTGGGAATAGTAGTGGAATTGTAATTTTTTTTCTTGCACAATAAACATGAATCTACTTCGGAGGCTTTTTACCAAGATAGGAAAGAAGACGTATTATCCGTAGGACAGACAGTAATTTAAGGACAGTGTCGTTCAATTCTTTTCTTTATAACTACAAATCCCTTAGAAAGTATTTCTCAATAACAATAGAATTTCTTCCACTCTGCCCAATATATATACAATTGCAGTCATCACAAGACTGGAGTCATCACAGAATTGCAGTCATCACAAGACACCCTGGAGTTTATCAACTCTCTTGTGATGACTGCAATTGTATATATATTGGGCAGAGTGGAAGAAATTTTAAGTTAAGAGCAAATGAACATCAAAAAGCATATAAAAATGTCTCACAACAGTCGCATTTTGCGAAGCATCTCTTAGATTATAATCATTCATCGGATTTTAAGCCTAAGATCTTACATATAGCTAAGAAGGGGAGCCGACTCAATGTACTTGAAAAAATGGAAATAATTTTAAAAAATCAAAATCCAGATTATATTCTCACAAACGAATATATATTTCCTTCTTCCTCTCCTTTACTCACTGCTACTCTCCAGTGCCCTTCACCCTCCCCTACCCTTTGTCCACCTAGCTAATGTTATTCTACGAATCCCTGTCCTTTATTCCTTTCCCGTCCTACTTCCTTTCTCTTTTTCTTTTGTTAAATGTGTGGTTGGAGCTGCTTCTGTCACTTGATAATGATGCTTATGTATTGAAACATGTCGTGCATTTTGTCTCCTGTGGTATTTGCATAAGTTAAATAAAATAGGAATTAGTTTCCTTGTGAGCCGACAAAGCTAATACAATCTGATATGATCAAGCTCAACTTTGTGGAAGGGAGCCATACTAAATAAGGTAAGAACACTTTTTACTTTACTTTTTACTAAGTGTTCTTACCTTATTTAGTAAGCTAATACAACTTCAAAAGGATAGTCGCCGAAAAATATTACAATAAATTACTGCACATTCAAATAATGGTATGGATATAGATTTGAAAACCTTTTTGCGCATTTCCATTGGGTACTTCTCAACTTAGTATATACCCATCGCGATATTTTTAATTAAGAAAGCGGGGCAGAGGTAATCCAGGCTTCTTGATTACGAGTCACTCTCTCTTTCCCTTCAGGTGCAATTATAAACCTCTACCCCCACCCAAACCTTTCTCTATCCTTCTACCTCCGCTTCTCAGGCCGGCGTGTGTGAACTCCCGATCCGTGTGCACTTACGAGTACTGTACATCTCTAAAGCTCAAACGTCACTCCAAGTCCATTTCATCACTGCTCAAACATTTGTCACGCAATTTGTGTAGTCTGAAATCGACGTCTTTCCGTCTGCCTATTTTTAGCCGAAATATTTACCTGAAAATACGCGCAAAGAGCGTTAAAGATGCTGCTAAGAAGGGAAGAGAGGCAGAGCTTATCGTTCGAGACATTCTTGCCCTTTCTCCCCATTCATTTCGTACGAGTCCCTCGCTAGTTCCCTATCAACATTATCCTCCATCTTTCTTCCTTCCGCCTTTCATCCGAAAGCCTCTTTGGGCCCCGTTTGCCCACATCCCAGGTGCTATCTCTTAAAAGAGCTCCATTTTAGAATTTTTTTATCTCCGTTCCCCTCGTCTGGGCTTATGCGGTGAATGAATGCAGACACGGAGCAGAGATTTTTTCCTCCAAAATTATCCCTTTTTGAAGAGCGCGGGAATTCAGTCGTTTTTTATCCAACGTCTCCTTTCACTCCCGTTCGAGGTTTGCGTTTCGTCCGGGATGCCATTTGCCTAACGTCCCCCATTTGTGTTAAATCACATCCGATAGAGACGGGAAGCGTGGTAACTCCGTACGCTAAAGTCGTCAGCGTTCAGAATCGTAAAAAATAATCAATCCTTTGGGAGCGGCCTTAGAAAAGCATTCTTCCGGGAGAGTCTTAAGAACCTCCCTTCAATTTGCGATGCAAAGGGTCCAAAAAGTCAACGCACACATACACTCCACTTCTCTTTCTCACTTTCCGGGCCCGGAGCCAAACAGCCTCCAGCTCCGCATCATTTAACTCCCCCATTCCTCCCACAGAGGATCTCGTCTCCACCCACATAACTCTTTTCATTGCAACCTTTTTCTTTCCTCTTCTTCGACGAACCTTCCTTTTGTTCCGAACGTCTTCGAGGCACGTAACCGTCGTATCCCTCGTTATTCATCGTCCGCTCTTTCGCTCGCATTTGTTTTTCCGCTTCTTTGCCCGCCCTCTTTCTCCACATCCACTTTTCGCACCTGATCTATTTTCGTTTCCCCGAGTCCACGCCTTAACCTTTACGGAGCCGTAAACCCAGTTGGGAAATTCGTGAGTGCATCGGTGGCGTGACGTTTTTGCTTTTATTTTCCCATGACAAAACTCAAATAATAACAACAGCAAGTCATAACAGAGGTCATAACAGTCATAAGTTCATAACATACGCACACAAATATCAACGCCCTTGCAGGGATTTGAACCCGATCCCTAAACGATAGATTAGAGCAATAGATTTTATTGCTGTTACGGATCTAAAATTATTACACCACGCTCACATTGGTCTAAATTCCTGGGAAAATTTGTATATTTATAAACATAACAATAATATCATGAACCATGACTTAGAATTTAACAAAACTCTATATAAACTTTTAGACTCAAAACCCGACTTTCGTTCTTCTTTTGTTTCGGAAGCTATTGGCTGTAATCGCGCCAATGCTTCACTGCTCCGTCAGTCNACGGATCTAAAATTATTACACCACGCTCACATTGGTCTAAATTCCTGGGAAAATTTGTATATTTATAAACATAACAATAATATCATGAACCATGACTTAGAATTTAAAACAAAACTCTATAAACTTTTAGATTAAAAACCCGACTTTTGTTCTTTTTTTGTTTCGGAAGCTATTGGTTGTAATCGCGCCAAAGCTTCACTGCTCCGTCAGTCACATAGCTCTGAGGATACTCTCGTAGAGGGCGAAATACGTATAAGCAGGTAATTTCCGCTTTTTGATGGTTTTTGGAGTTTTTCACTGTTCCACTATTATAGCCATCAGTGGCCTTTTCATACTTTACTCCACTTTGTTGTTTAAAAGTTTGGCAGATATCGAGCCATAAAATACAAAAACTGCGGTATAGTTCTTGTCCTTCTTCTTAGAGTACCTCCATGGAGTAACGAACCAAAAGATTGTTCATTTTATATTTATAAATGCACGTCAGGAGTGAACCTAGCTAGAGTTTGTTGTTAGGCGAAAATTAGGTTTGTTCATGTAAGTTTTCTGGGGCTGAAAATTGCCAAGAGGTCATTTAAGACTTTTCTTGCATAATCATCCTAAAGCCCATTGGTTCTGAAGCAAAAATCTTCAATGCTGTGTGATGTATGCATTTGATCTACATGCATTAATAGAAGAAAAAAATCGTTGCCATGTATCAAGGTATGCTCTTAGTCATACTGTAAGCAAATTGCACGCCCTACAAAGTTATCACAAGGATGGATGATCGGCCCCTTTGGATTCGCCTTGGAATACGTATGCGGTAGGGAAAACAGGTTAAGAAGTGTAAAAAGTTTATCTTGTGATCGTAAGAACTTTTATTCTTGAATGAATAGAGATTTTGAGTCGAAGGAAATTTTTCGAGAAAAATTTTTCTCGAAAAATTGGGCAGTTTATGTTTCTATGAAAGATTTTTTTCGGAGAGAAATTCCAGGGTCGATACTTCACGCTATGCGCGTTTCTTGTGTTTTGACGTTTCCGTCGTCGAAAGGCTGTCGGGTAATCACTACTGAGAGAAATATATTGTGTCGACCTTTCCTTCACGGAAGTTCTTTTCATCACGCCCCCTGAATAAAGAGGGATTTTTCTTTCTAAAAATAATTTGTAAACTTTTTCTCGAAGTTTATAGTTTTAAAGGTTGCGAAGATGTTTTAAAATCAACCAGCCATTTTTTCCTACAGACGCACGAAAGTTTTGGGACGATGTTTACTGCTGATTTGCTTAATCAATGCATGAGTAATACCTATCTCATTCCATTTATTCCTTCTCTAATGGAGAGTTAATTTGCATCGAATTTAGAAACATTTCTTTCGTTTTAGAGATTGATCGATATTCTGCATGCGTACATCTCTTTATCCATACTGTTATCCGTCTGTCCAGATTTCAGCTATCGATTTTCAAAATCTACTGAGAATGTTTGCAATGGCCTTCTTGCATACGGATAAGTTTACGGGAGGAACTTTCAGAGTTAAATCACTTTGATATCATTTCAGCCGCGTCCTCATACTCGTCGCTCTTGTATCTCAAAATTACCGGCTGTGAAGAAGTAAGACAGCTTGCTCAGTCGACCAGAGGCATTTGGAATGTGTGCTCTGCCAAGTCAAATACGCAATGCGCCAACAGTTGGAGAGCGAAACAGTGTCAGTTGAGATTTATTAGAAAAAGGGCATTTTTCGAGAAATGTTAATGAAAATCGTTAATAATTTATTGAAAAGGAAACTTACTGAAAGTGTAATATTAGCGAATAGGGAGTGCTTCTTCTGTAGCCTTAGCTTTCTACATGAAGAATATCTTCAGAAGGAATCCCTGCTGTTGAATTGAGTGTGATTACCTAATTTTATTTCCCATCTCATGTCTTTCCTCCAATTTATCTATATTTGCTACGGTTGTGATTAATGTCTACTTTTCTTTATTTGCAGGTGAGTAAATTTGTCTCGCTTCCATGTCCATTCCGTTCCGTAATTGGTATTCTGGAGTTGGTGAGTACAAAAAATATAGAAAATGGCATCTCATATCTATCTCTTATCGCTGCTTGTGCGTGATTCAAACAAGAGTTGAGTTATTCTCCATAACTTAATCTAATATATACCTTTATTGTGTCTCGTCATCTTGTCTTGAGTCGAAGTAGACATTCGTATGGATTCCCTTGGGTTTGATTAGGCGTCATTCTGCAAGCAATGTAATCAAATGGTAGCTGCTCCTCGCGGAAGAAGAATTTGGAAGATAAAATCACCGCAAATGAAAGCTTTATGAGTGAATAGCTCCCGGGCTTCATTCCAACTTTGGAGAGTTCTCTAGTTTTATGCGTTGTGAATGGATTGTTTTAATGGAAGAGATTTGGGGCGAAACCCGTCCAATCTCATGCGCTCCGGATTTCTTTGCGTGCCAAATGAATTCGGGATCGGCAGAATATTATGCTTGAGTATCATTTTTGCAATGACCTCCAGCATTCTCACGTATGTACTGCTATCCATCACGTGTTGAAAACTTCATCATTGTATGTGATTTTATTACGATAAGCTCGTTTTGGGGAAAATTTAAGAAAGTAGATAATTATTGCCGCAGCTTTAAAGCAGGAAGTTCTCTGATTTATAGTTATATGAAACCATTTATATTTCTATTGATAATATACTGTTTCTTAATGTTTGATGTCGATTAGTGAAAGTCTACAAGAAGCGTATCCCTTCCCTTCTCATGGAATATAGAAAATTTACATACACCGTCAGCTGCAGTGAGAATTCATGGTTCGTACTGCCCTATTACTTCCTTTGTGCTTACGTGGTTGACACTGGTAATGGTAGAGGGCACAACACTGCGTCACATCCATCTTCAGAAGAGAGGAAAATCAAGGCCATAAAAGTAAGCATCGACGAACGGTCGATCTGGAAATTGCTTAGATCACCTTCCTCCCTCGATCCCTATCTTCGACATAATGAATGTGACTCATTCCAAAGAAGCATCGGCTTAGAAAATTGCACCTCGCAGCGCGGACGCACCTAATAGCGGTTATTAATGCTCTAACTTCATCACGCGAGTGGATTAAAAATTTCGCAAGCTCAGACGGAAACGTAATAGCTGTAATTAGTGCCCTTTAAGAATGGCTAAGTTGGGAATTAAGGTAGGGAAACTCGTCGCTTGCGTTCTGTTATCGCGTAATGTGATCTTCAGCCATGATATAAATGTCTGCGTGGCTCCTGGAGCTAGAGAGGATTTAAAGCGGGGATTAACGCTCGATTACCGGATGGTCGAGAAAGGATAAGTCGAGAGTTTAAAGCGATCGCCGGTGCGGTTGGGCTCAGCGGGGGTTATACAGGTGACGCTAGCATCGGAAGGTGATTGGAAGGGGTGGGCGGTGAACAGGTTGAAAAGGAGGGATGAATTGCAGTTACCTGACAAAGCAGGGAAAAGTCAAGGATTATGACAGATGAAAAACCTCGGGAATAACCTTCATAATTAGCGCATGAAAATGCGTAATACCTGCAAGTAATTAATGGATGGATAATAATAATTATTATTNCGCAAGTAAAAAGGACCTTTTGGGGTGGCTAATTCAAGCATAAAAATTTTAACTTATGATCATTTATCTCCGAGAAAATTTTACATTTGGGCATTATTCCGGAATACCTACCGATGAAATGGACGCACTCGTTCAAAGTAAGACGCTTTGCTAGAACTCGATTATGTATTCGAATAAACTGCTCGCGAGATATAAACTTTCTACTGTTAGAACTCACTTGTTTAAAACTTTTCAGTGTCGCTCCCGAAGTTTTTGTAAGTACAGCGGACACTACCTCATACATTAATATAATACGCTATAATCAGGCCTGAGAAACATTTGTAGCTTAATCATCATCAAACATTAAATAATAAGAAATGTTATAAATAACTTACCGCTTCATTTAAACTTCTCCCGTTCATTTATGATTCAACTATTAAGAATAGATTTGGGTAAGTATTCCTTCATAAATACAGGGATTAAAGAGTGGAATAGTTTGCCTGAAGACGTCTTCATACCTCAACTAAGAATAAAAAGAAGCTTAGAAAACGATGCAGTTTATTAAGACATAGAAATGTAAAATGTGTTATTTAAATTTAGATTTAATGTAATATAAAGGTTCTATTGTGTATTAGCAATTATCTATTGTGTACTGTTTTTATTTATTTTAAGCCATATACACACTAAGGAATTTTCTACGTTGCACGTACATAACAGAACAGATTTTTGTATTTTATGTAAATTATTTATTTATTTTTTTCAATATCCTAACATGAGCATTGACATCCTGTCAGGCTTAAAGCCCGTTGACGTATTATTATTTCAAAAGATGAACTTTATTACGAGGTAATTGAGACTGAAGAATCTCATTTTAGATCTAAAAACTCCGTCATTTAGAATTTAAAAGAAAGAGATAGCTAGAAATTGAGTGCACAGGAGAAGAAGTATCCATAAGGTGACATTGCACAGTCGATTTAGGGTCAGTTCATCCGGCTTCTTCGAGTGATACATAAGAAGTAAATTTCGTATTATTTCTTGAATTTTGTAATTATTTCTTTGAATTTGATAGTGAAGTATTTCTAATTTATCTCGCCCATTGTATGGAAGAAGTGATGTGCAGTTCTTATTTTTATGGTTCATCTACTTAAATTTTATGCTCGGTAAAAAGTTAGTCATACTAAGAAAATATTTTAAATGCTGTATTTTTAGTAGCTCATCTCATGGACGACCATTGCCATTGTTAGAGCATAGTTATTACTCTAATTTTCCTGATTCTAATACGAGCTAAAGGATGGAAAACTACATGTGGATGGTTGCGTTGCGTGCGATGGTTGCATTAGCAATATTCACAGATATTAAACTAAAGAAAAAAATATGTCTTCGATAAAAAGAAGCAGAGGTTATTACATTTTCAACAGAATGTCGTAATAATATGAGAGAGTTTTACTTGTTAAAAGATAGAACACTCACAATATTGACTGCAATGATTCTCTACGCCCCTCTTTATGTTAATAAATGATAGAGAAATTATGTGAAGGAATTTCTATGACGTATTAAATAAAGTTAAGAATACCGCAACTGCAGAGATTACTAGAACGAGTTCTCGACGGGCGATTCCGATGCTGCGTAAGCATGACTATAATTCAGTGGCTCATTCAAAGGGCGCACTTCATCTATTCTCTTAAATGGAACTCGCCACGCAATCAACGCAAGGAAATGAGCTGATGCCCTAGCATCCGGAGGAAGAAAAGTGTTATATTATGGCTGTTACCATCGGATAACTGATTTTATATAAATCACGTAATCTCTTGTATGACCTAAATTCGTAAAGTATTCACGACTTGCTCTTGATAAATCATAGATTGGTAATGTAGAAGTTGATTAGTAGGTATCAGAGTTTAGAGATGGACCAATATTTCTGGGGAAGCTCAGCTCAGTAATTATCGATGTAGATGAGGTGATTAGCCTTTGCAATGTGGAATATCGAATGTTAATGGAATAGGTACCTAGTTGTAATCAATAGAACTGAAACTATGACTACTAACTCGTATTAGAGGAGATTTTAAGGAAATGAATAAATGGATATCCCCCTTTGATCATGCAATTTTCATATTAAATAATTATATTATTTCCAGGAATATTACTATCGATTAGCTTGATATAAACTATAACTTGGTATAAACACAAGTAATGGATGATTTGTACAAATTAATAGTAAACGTTGTTTGTGTTACTAAAGTTAAGAACGGGTTACCGCCAGAGGTCGCTTGAGAAGTTTAGTTTTAGTATAATCGCGTATAAATGTATTAATAATAATTTATTTTATAATCTATTAATTAATTTTCACTTTACCCTCGTATGGTAGTGCAGTCAATAGCTAGCCGAGGCAGCGTAGTCAAGGGCTTAATTGTGTCTATGTAAGTACCCTGCAAGCCCTTCGGCCTGTGGCAAGGGGTGCATGCACCATGACTCTATTTCCCTAATGGATTATTTTCGCGTATCGTTCGCCGTAAAAATGAGTTCTAGAAAAGATTCGTTCTAACATCTTCTTCCCTGATCTTTCTCGCAGTATCGGAAGAGCGTATGTAACATGGTGAACATGGTGACGCATTATATCGGCTACATAATCCGTGAACGAGCTTTCTCTGAACTTACTTAGTAAATTAGTCCTTTGTATTATACTCCATATATGATTAAGAATTATATTTTTCCATAAGTTGCGATGTTAGCCATAAATACCTAAGTCGGGGATGGTGAAGGTATGGCATCCATGTCCAAGGAGGCTAGCGAGAAAACTATTTCTGCACACGAAACCCAAACTATTCTATCGTTGATAAGCATCCTTTAATGTGAAAAATTAAATTCCAATATAAATAGCTGCGAAATCCATCTATTAACAATGAACTTCATCAATAACAGCACCTTAAGTCAAACATTGCCGTAATAACAGAAATAATGTCAGCCACTCACTCAATGCTTTGGCACCCCATTGGCACACAAGTACTTTATTTAATCAAACATGGCACTCTTCCGACCAAAGGTTCACCGTTCCTGACCTAAGTCATTATCACCGCAAGTCCCTGTCTCGGTTAGACTTAGATACTTAGATAAAGCTGGGGAAACCAGGCTCTTTCCTGATATCAGCCTTGATAATCTCGACATGGAGATTATCTCTGACGCATCATGTATACAAAATTACTTTATGAGGTCTGCATAGAAAGCCTTGATCATCCATTCGGGTCACGCAGTAACTCCTCAGACCCCGACTTCAAATATTTTCCCGTCATTCAAACTTGTCGTCTTTCCCAAAAATAAGAAAACTGTTTTCGCAAGTAAAAAGGACCTTTTGGGGTGGCTAATTCAAGCATAAAAATTTTAACTTATGATTATTTATCTCCGAGAAAATTTTACATTTGGGCATTATTCCGGAATACCTACCGATGAAATGGACGCACTCGTTCAAAGTAAGACGCTTTGCTAGAACTCGATTATGTATTCGAATAAACTGCTCGCGAGATATAAACTTTCTACTGTTAGAACTCACTTGTTTAAAACTTTTCAGTGTCGCTCCCGAAGTTTTTGTAAGTACAGCGGACACTACCTCATACATTAATATAATACGCTATAATCAGGCCTGAGAAACATTTGTAGCTTAATCATCATCAAACATTAAATAATAAGAAATGTTATAAATAACTTACCGCTTCATTTAAACTTCTCCCGTTCATTTATGATTCAACTATTAAGAATAGATTTGGGTAAGTATTCCTTCATAAATACAGGGATTAAAGAGTGGAATAGTTTGCCTGAAGACGTCTTCATACCTCAACTAAGAATAAAAAGAAGCTTAGAAAACGATGCAGTTTATTAAGACATAGAAATGTAAAATGTGTTATTTAAATTTAGATTTAATGTAATATAAAGGTTCTATTGTGTATTAGCAATTATCTATTGTGTACTGTTTTTATTTTTAAATAAGTATATATTATATGATTAAGCTGCTAGACACATTNAAAATAAATTTTATTTCCAAAGTAAATTGTGTTGCCAGTACTCAAGTATTGAGCTATCCCGCCGAACGTTTTGGGGTTGTTGAATCTAAGAAACAATGATTCTTGATATGGGTATTGATGGGTATGGATGCATTAAGGATTATAGTATAACCATACAATTGTTAAGAATTTTGAAAAAATAGCCGTTGTGGCTGAGTTGAGGAAACAGCTAGAAGGCTGCTCCCGAAACCCGCTAATAGTGCCTTCCCTCGCATCATTCAACCTCAACACTTATTTAAAACTTTCCAACTTCCTCCTTCCTTTGCCCTCAATGCTTCTCCATCCATCCCCATCCTCAATTCGTAACCAATTTGCCGTTCCCCATTGGCTCCCGACATCCTTCCTTGGTGACCTCGACCCTCTTCCAAATTGCGGTATGAAAGAGAATAGAAAATATCTATTGTATTTACAATTAATGGTAAATACCGCATATAGGTAAGCAGTTAGGCGTTCTCTCCTTTCGTTCGCTCATTATCTTCGAAAGTAATACAACGATTTAAGATACATAATGACTAAAATAATTCAATGTCATGGCTGAGAGGTTGGGAGAGGGTATTTCAGATGGGTCTTTACGTAGCCGATATATGTTTAAATCTGGAGTATGTTATAGATAGTCTAATAGATAAATAAAAATGATAAATTAAGATATTATAACGTAATTATGTTAGAAATAATGAAAATTGAAAAAGATTTCAGAAAGCAGTATTCGTGAGTAATATTTGTCAACGAAAACGTATGTGTTATAAGTATTATCCATGGATACATCAGTGATATGTACTGGTATTGCAGCGGTTGAGTACGTAGGTATATTTTCGATAAAAATATTTTTATAGAATGGTGTTTCTCAAAGCTAAACCTTGCCCATTTAGTTCAATTCAGCAGGATCCAATGCAATGTAATCTCGAGAACAGGAAGAACGCAATTTCTGAATATGGCGGAGGGAGATTTCAATGGGAGACGACTTTTGAATTTGCAAAGTGAAGACAAAAAGGTAAACAATGAGAGATTTCACTTGGCACTGGAATGACTGAGATGGAAGGAGAAAAAGTAAGCGAGGATTCACGAAAGATAAGGAATTTCTATTGGGATCAATATTGATGAGATGTAAAAGAAGACGCTGAAGTGCGATGGACTTATAAGGAGGTGGAAATGGAAACAACCGGGATGGATGCACTAAAAGAAGATATCACACGAGGAGGAATGTTATGCTGCTCGGAATGAGTGTCGCAGGATGGGAAGTGTATTAGGAGATGAGTATAAAGTGTTAGAGATAAGAGTCGGATAGGGAGAGATAGCTACTAAATGTTCAACTGTCGTAAAAGGCAGTGGATTAAGAAGTTAAATCAAGCTAAAGTAGAGAGAAAGTAATCTGATAAATGGATGGATTGTGACTGATGGATAGTGGTTGGAATAGGCAATCGAAGGACACTGAGGAGATTAAGAGAAAGGTAAAAGATGAGGATGGAGAAGGAAAACAAGGTGTAGTAAGAGATAAGGAGAGAGAGTAGCAAAAAAAAATTTTCTGTCATTCTTTGCGAGCTAATCCTGCATTTTTTTCCATTGCGGGTTACTATATTAATATCGTTACTATCATTATTGGAAAGAAGATATATAAAGATATAATCCCTCTATTAGGATGAAATTGTAAGCGTTCGTTTCCTACCGCTGGTCCAGGTTATGCGTGACATCATCAACGCGGCTGAGGGAAAGTTTTCGATTGGACATTATGGCAGCACGGTTGGCATAAATTGAACGAGCTTGAAACGTAAATTTACGTGGCTAAGGAAAGGTTTTTATGGACAGTTTGCTTCGTCGAATTAAGTAATCTCATTTAAACTTCTTTAGAAAGTGTTTGATAGGAAACCCAAATATTTATCCAGCCTTGAATCTTAATTTACTCGAATTTAAAATTTCTCCTTAAAAAGGATAGAAACGGGTAGTAGCCGTTGATATATCTGCTAATCATTGAGAAGCTTCTCTTAACTTAATTATGCAATCCCGAGTGTTAGAAGCAATTGGTTAGTTTTACGGCTAGTTCCTTCTCCATTCCACGATTTTAATGAGCGATATCTTCATCGAAACGGTAAGTGGCTGTATATTTTATTTTACTCATATCCGGTTCGAAAATTTCCAGTTTTTAAGAAAACGGGATCAGCAAGGTTCGACGAAGATTGACAATGATACGTTTAAGTCCAAGAAGCTCCGGAAACCTGGAAGTCCCCCACTGAGGCGGATATTTCTCAAAGCGATTCCACAAACAGAACAGTGATAATCTTCATTTGTCCTCGTTTCCTTTTACTTGTCAGTCATCCTCGATATGCACGTCGACCGTCTATTCCTCCAGTCTCTTCGAGTAGAAACTAGTGCCTGTAATTTAATCGTATTTCTGGTACTCAAGTATCGGAGGCATTACCCGCCGAAAACGGGAGAGGTCAGGAATATTTTTGTCGAAAAACTGTAATTAAAGTCAATGAAATTAGGTAACAATGTCTTATTGCCTAATAATGAGTACGATGTGCTGGAATTCGTGGTACGTCGTCATAAAGAAATGAAACACAAACAGAAATAGATATTTCCACTCAAAAACAACTTTTGTATAATTAAATATGTTCATAATTTATTCCTTTATTCTGTTTCAATTTTAAAAAGAAAAAATCCAGAGAATAAAAGACATCGAACTTCTAGTTTTCATTATTTTGAAAAGTTTATGCACATGAGCACCACCTTAAGAAAAAAAATAGTGTTAGTCTTCTGAAATAGTAGCGATTTACGTAGCTAGATGCTGTCATTGATGTCACAGACTACAATAGCATATTTGTAACTACCTAGTTATGAAAGATAATCACATTGTTTTCTTTCGGTGGATACACGTTCTTTTCCATTAGCTCCAGCCTTGGCCCTATCAATGTTTAATCGTCGAGATCGTTCAACTTTTGCTGTGGTCAATAATCGAATAATTGAATACTTTACTCAATGCATTCATTTGTGCTTTTACCTCGATTTTCTCTACTTTACTAAACGAAATTGATCGAGTATTAGAATATAAAAGTGCTGAAGTATTCTATCGTAAAAATTTTCTTTATGTAAGGGCAAGATTGAGCATTATAAGTGCCTTTGACTTCCGACCATTTGTCATTAAAGAGAATGCGCTAAACAGTAGAGAAAGCAACAAGAAATAAGGAAATAGTACGTGGATTTTAAGAAACTGAATTAAGTCTTAAGTCTTAAATCAAAAAATAAAAGAGCAAGGAAAAAAGAAATAAGGCAATGTTCTAGAACAACAAATTATTGAAATGCAATCAAAAGTGGTGAAGAAACTGAAAAACACTCTACGTATATATTTAAAATTATACTAGTGGTAAATTCACTTTCTATATTAAAATGAATCAAACACGAAGAAAATAGTAAAATTAATGTAATGATTACAGGGAACAAAATGATAAATTAAATATTTTCCATGTATATCTAAAAAAGGGAAAAATATTCAGTAGAACGTTATAAGACAGAGATATTATCTTGAGAATTGAAAGTAAGGATCAGAAAAAAATAAAAAGAAGTAGTTATCAGGCAAAGAAAACTTTCTCGGTACGTATGACAGTATTCGGATAGGAAACTTAATATCCAGGATATAGGAACCAGAGGTAATAAGGTATGACCTTTTGATTCTATAATAATGGGAATAAGGTCATGCTCTAAAATAGGACGGGTGATGAATTGCATTACAAGGAGTTGGTGGCTTATTAAATACGGATCATAGAAAATAAGAATAATGTTCTCCTTGTCACAGATAATTATTGTATTTCCAGCTTCTACAGTCACTAGTCGTCATGGTCCTTCTTTTTGATTCCCATGGTGTTGTCCTCCCTCGAAGTCAAGTCCTCTTCTTTCTCTTTCATTCGGAGACAATATCAAGTACGTACAAGGGTTCTCCATAATGTACATGGAAAGCCTAATAAGAACGCGTTGCAAAAAATGTCATTCCTGCTTTATTTTCCTCTTTTGTTGACGCCCATCAGTCAATGTGGACGTGGAAATTAAAAGCCCCCTCACTCCGAATGAGAATATTTGGACTGGATTTGGATAAATGACGTAACGTAATGGCCGCGGGGGGCGATAGATGTAGGACGTAAATCGAGATAAAGGAATGGAATGAAAGAAGTGCGGATCCACGGGGAGCGGCCATAAAGAGAGGGATCGGGAGATGATTCTGCGATAAGAGGAGAGATGGATGAAAAAAGAGGGTCCCCAGAAGTGTAATTAGGAGAGAAGGGAATGAACTGCACTAAAAGAATATCGGGAGTCGTAAAAGCAGTCCGATGGGAGGAGACGGGCTCATAAAAGTGTAACGGGATATTTGGGTCGAATGGAGGAGAAGAGACGTTAAACGAGACGGATAAAGTTTTTCAGAGGGGCTTTTGATCAGCACTGCGCCGCTTTCTGGAAAATTAAAATTAAGGATGAAAACGGAAATGAGCTTTCTCACTGATATTTCGCGGGTTTTGCTACCCGTTTGTCAGCACGTAGAGATTTTGAAGGCGATAAGGAATGTGGAATTCCTAATTCTATCGTTAGCTGTTGGTTTTTGTGATGGCTCTCTGGCAAGGATGTTTGTAGTTTAGAGCGGAAGTTTTGAGTTGAGGGATTTTATAAACTAAGGACATAAATACGCCATTAAGTGGTCAATAGGAAGCGGCATACCTTCATCTTATTGGATTCTGTGTCACTAAACTATTTTTCCATTGATATTAGGTTTAATTTAACAGTATCTTAAGATTTGCACAATTAGTGGAAATCTATGTTGTCATTATTAATAACTTATTAGCCATCGTAGACATACTTCATCAGCGTATAGTATGGTCTTTTACTAATGACGTAAGGTAACCACCGTCCTCAAAAAGATGTGGGGCGCCTCATCTAGTGCGATGGGGCGCCCCTGTAAACTTGCCTCAGTCAGGAATGCAAAGAAATAATGAAATCAATTCTCAATTCATCTTCATCTACACCGTTGCTCTGCAAGGCCTATCTCGGCGTGTGGCAGGGGATGTAAACACCTATCTCCGTGGTTTGTTACTATTGCACATTGTTCAAGGAAAGAATGAGTTCCTTAAACAAATCACTGTCCATCACCTCTATTCCATTTTGAAAGCATTTCTGAGATTTCCACATCAATATTATCAGTCATTTAATTAGTCTTTACCTAATTACCTATCAGTTAGCCTTGTGAAAGTTAGGTTGTCGAGTCTCGTTATGAATGCTCATCGTATATTTGAAAATCTGCAGCATTATAAAGTAGACCGGTTTTCAAAGAAACGAAACTAAACTTCGACGAAGCAGGTTTTCGGATATCGAATGTCCGATACGAATTCCCGACGGACCTTGTTTACCTATATCCTCCTCATCTACGCAATGCTCAAATAGACAGTTCTAAGATGTTTGTCTGAAAGAGATAGTGTCGCTTTTATTCAGCGACTCAATCATTTCCGCTTTTATGGTCGTTTGATACCATTCTGAATGAATTATCCCCATCTGTCCCTTACCTATCAGCCCTTTGCTATTATAAATCGCTGTGTGTTAAGTTTTTATGTACACGGAATACTTACGTAGAATATATTTATAGGTGGTTTGTTTTGAGCATGTTCATCTATGTTGCTTGGGATACCAATTGAACCTTTGAAAATCTGATTTTAGCTAATTTTTTGTCTGATATAGGAGAGTAATTGACACCTTTACAGCAGTGAAAATGTTCATGAGAAATTCTGTCAGAACTTATTCATAATTCTTATTGAAAAACTTAAATTCCGCTCGATACTTATGAAAACATTAAAAAAATCATAGCTATGGGTATAATTCATTACTTCAGTCATTCGTCTCTCTTAATCTTCCTGTGCGAGATACTGTAAACTAAAAAAATTAGTCAGGAGAAAATTTCCTATCACTTATTATCACATTATTAACTTCGAGTCCTTAAAGTTATTTTCTTGATAAGAACTATTCTCGCAGCATCTGCCAGGTAAATGTCATCTTCAGCCAATTCGGATAGTTTTCTAAAGGGCTGAACTTTTTAAAATGCACTCTTTACAATTTTCAATGTATACGTATTATTGGAAATATGGCATGCAACAAGAAGTTATATAATGTATTAACATAGCAAAGCATCACTTTTTGTTTTAAATCGTGAAATCACAGACGATTCTATAAGCAGCACACTTCTGGGAATGCCTTGTTTTCGTTCAGCATATAAACGGGATGTTATTGTTATCCTCTTTTAATTTTACCGTCAAATATTCCCAATGCCATCGGCTCTGCGTTTGCTCTCTGATCATGTTGATACACATTGCGAATCTCCTCTTTCACCCTCGTGATTTATTCACAAACAATCATGGCGCATCCTAATTTAGAACCTAAATATTCTTGGCAGTCGTTCGAAAATATCGTATCGAAAATAGGCATTTTAATGCTTCGTAAATACACCGGCCTTTCAGCATGTGTACTGTTGAACGGCTGATTTATTGACTTAGCTTAAAGGGCATCGTTGCCAATATTCACCTCCTCAAGCGATAAGACGTTATTTAGGTCGATTTCAATTCTTATATTTATTACCGTTGAGAAATGAATACAAACGAGATATGGAAATGGTTTTCCCCTTACAACGATCCCAACAAATAAGTCAGCTGCTAGCTCTTAGCAGTTTTTTGGTAGTTGATGGCAGTTGTTCAAAAAACCCTTTTACCCTTTCCCATATGCTAATAAATTAGCTTCTATCGCAGAGAGAATAACAGATTATAGAATCAGACGTCGTTTTCAGACTTTTTAAATCCAGCCGAATTTTTCTCCAGGACTGAAATATGGTCATTGCAAGAGCACTTTTCTAGAAGTATATGGAATGTTACTGTCGTCTTGGAGTTTTAGAAAGTTCCGAAGCAAGCCGTCCTTGTTTTCTTCCCTTTTTCTAATCGATAAAACTGAGTATATCTGTCCAAAACAGTCTTCATTTCTTAAATACTGCTGCTTACGAAGCCCTTTTGAGGTCAAAAACCAAGGAAACTATCGGAGAACCGTCCCAAAACATTATGTAGTTATATGTTGATAGAAAACCTTGTATTTGTACTGCTGAAATCCCTTAAAGTAAATAATTACCTCTGAATCATGGTAGGTAAATAATTACTTAAGACGAATTTCCTTGATAAAGGAGGAGTTGAAAAGGCCAATGAACTTTGGTAGTTATCCATGTAGGATATCCTTGAATTCATGCTGCAAAAACGAGAATCGCCTCTTGATATTTATTTTTTATCCCACCGATTTATACCACAACGTGAGGCAGAAGCGCTAAATATTTTGTTGAATATACGAAAGCCGAGCACACATTCAGAAGAAGACCAGATAGCATGAGAGGTACCGAACGGAAGTTATAATTTGCCGTAACTACCTTTTCTTAGTTGTTTATTTTGTGCGTAGGCTTAAGCAAAAAGAGAAAATTACTCTGGCTATATTCATTCGCTGAATTTTTGTGGACTAGAGAAAGGAAAAATTATCTCATCTTCTTTCTCTCTCTTCGTAAAGGGAGCAAATAGGGATAGAACGAAGAACCAACCACCTCTTGATATCGAGAGGGTGCATTTCCTAATGTAGAAATTTGCTCTGTTGCAACATTAGCATAAAAATATAAAGTTAGTTAAAATCGTTTAAAATTTTTTCCGTGTTGAGTGAATGCCGGAAATAGCGTTGCGATTTATTTTGGGTTAATTAATAACATAATCGCAGAAAAAAAACAAAATTATTACGATTCAAAGTAATTCGAGGTTTTATTCCCCTTTTGTTTGAACGGGTGTCTTTAATTCCCTAATTTAGAAAACAAGTAATTTTTAACATCAAATTCTGCTTCAAATAATTTTCTCTTCGTTCATATTATTAATTTGGCAGATAAACATTTTCAGGCAAATATTCGATAGAAATTATTGGACAGGTCGAGAATATTTGAGAAAACGCATTGAAGAAAGTAGTCGCCAGCTATTTTTCGTCTTATTTACTCTGGAAGAAACTTCAAGCGTGAAAGTTTCGGAGAAGATAGGGAATTTATTTTATCTGCAAATACAAAACCTCTAAGTTTATAAATAATAAAAGAATAACAACTATAATTACGGGGGTAACGCATTATACGGCGCGGTCCGCGATCGTTTCGCAGGAGATGGGATGCTTCATACGATTGGGTGCCTTCTCGTCGTATTTTTTTCAGCATTTCGGATAAAGAGATGGCATTTCTTTATTACTTCATTCGGTCATATTTCATTCTATGATGAATCTGCTTTTTTCCAGGTTAACGATTGGGGATGAATAACGAATTCCTTAACTGCAGCGATTCACATACAACGATCGCTAAACAGCCTACCATAATCTCTACCACTTGTTAATTCGATATGTTTTCAATTTAAGTTTTTGACGAAAGAGGCATATTAATACACGCCATAAAGAATGAGGGAAACAAGTGATGAAAATTTCACAAGAGAAACTTCGCGAGTGGGCTAGATTCTAAATTTGCTGCCAAAAGACCAGTTTTTGTTTCTTTAAGTCCAGTCCATCACTGTTATTTACATGGTTTAAGAATTAATTTTCATGGCTAGCACTGATTTGAACAAATGAGTTACTTAACATGTATGGAGATTATTTTATCGTTCGAATAGAGGATATCTTCTTGCAATGAGTACAGCCGTTGAGTAGCGACTGAAGTTATAATTTGAACAATCGAAGACATTTATTATGCTTCTCTGATTTCTTTTTGAAGAGCTCCGGTGTAGAGGTCATGGTTATGATGGGATGATTTATAAGAGGGTATTGTGATTATTAATGTAAATTCAGCATTTAGGTGAATAAAAAATTAATTTTCCTCCGGGGGACAAAGTAATGCTTTGGATCAGCTACTTCGTCCTCGATTAATTTTATCGAGACATAAGGGTTCGGTTTTGGCACTTTTATTTGGACTCCTCCATCCCTGCAGACTTTCTCCCTCCTCTTCTCTTTTCCAAAAATAACGAGTGCCAAATAATGCGAGTTCCTTAGGTCGTAAAACTGAATCACCTCTCCGACCCATGGCGGAGGAAAGTTTTGCCAAGCTATTATATACCTGACCCTCTAATAGATATTGCATGGTTTATTAATGTCGCTGTATAGCAAAGTGGATAAACAAGTTAATATTTCACGCAATGCTTTACTTTGAAGGGAAGAACTCATTATTGTACAGATATTTAGGCTTGATAACGATTTATTTGGTTTTGTTAAAGATTTTCGTGATTAAAAACAATGAATGACCCAAATTCTTCCGTTTCGTTGAGACCATTGAGATGAAAATATAAATCTCTTTAATTAATGACCCGCTATGAAATACTTCCAGATCAGATGAAATTCGATTCGTAGGAAAATACGTTTATTTATATTGAATTATTTACAAGGTGAAGAAAATATATGGAACTTTAACACTCAACAAATTCTTTTCTTTCATAAATGTATTTACCTACTGATTTCTGTGCGATGAAACCGACATGAGCATGAATGGTTTTATGAAATTAATCAGATGCAAATAATATTATCAACCCCCGATCAAATGTTCGTCTTCGAATATATACTTTTTATTGGATTCCCTAAAGACTGTTTACGTGGGATGGCGCAAGTAGCTCTTTGCACTTCAAGGAGAATTCGAGATCGCAAAGTTATTTTCCTCTCAGACTAAAATTCCAGAATCGGTTTGTAAATCTATCGTTCTGGGTATGCAACGTTTACGACTAAGAGAGCTGCGTAGTTATATGAAAAGTGCTCGTCAGGATGAATTCATTTAGGAAACTATTTATTTTATTTGAATTACAGACTCGCAAAGGAATGCGTTGATTTATATTAGTTATTTTAAAATGCTACGTCGAAGTTCCATTCCTGTAGCAATTACAGAAAGGAGTGCATCAGAGAACCACGGACATCCATGTTCTGACAAGGCGAGATCCGTTCACCCAGGAAACTAACCTGAAACTTGGCGTTGGAATGCTAGCAAGTAAATCAATACGCCACTCAGGTGGGTAGAATGAGCCTTCCTAGTAGGAATAAAAGAATGAAAAAAAACACACGGAAAGATAATTAAGCAGGATTAGTAGGGGTCTTATCTTGAGGGATACCAGACTATTGAATTCAACGTGCTTGTAGGCCACGTATAAGGCTTACTTGAGGCGGATTTGGCCATAGGGCTGTGGTTTAGCGACCCCAGTACTAGCTGTACGGCTCTTAGTTGCGTGAGATGAGATAAGGGTGCAAGGTATTCAGGGAAGTTCCGCTGATTTAAGCGTAAGAGCACTTAGGGCCTGATTGGATGGGCCTCTGCGATCAAGAAGAAGGAAGAAAAGAGATTGGATAGGAGTATGATGGCTTAAATCATTTCCATATCTTAATGGAAAACGATGGAGGGGAAAATAGTTCATCTTCTTCCTTTTATGTCTTACCTCACTCGGGAATTCATCTGCCCATTGTGGATAGTACGCGGAGGTCGTGACGCGCGAAGTTACTCGGTACTCCGTCAATTTATGATTTTAATGACGTTTAATATTTTAAATATATATTATGTTAAAAGGATATGTTAAAAGAATCTTATTATATTCTGGATGACCAAATTTTATCTTAAGGCCTGCGTTAGATATTCGGTAGTGGAAGGATATAGTAGGATACCGCTAGAATGAGTGGAAGGTCACTGCGTTCTATATTTTATAAAGACCTACAGTTGAGTGATAATTAATGGCCTAAATCAGGATTGTCCAACCTTTCCAGCCGGAGGGCTGAAGTCAAATTTTATTTACCTCACCCTAAATTTTATTTCTGCGTTTAGTACAACACATTTTATCAATTTCTAAGACAAAATTTGAATAATCTACGGTTTTTAACAGACAGTGTTTAAAAAATTAAGCATAATTTGTTTTCCATCTTACATAGATGTTTTATTTTTGTCGACTTCGCAGTTACACAAGGTTTTTGACACATCAAACAATAATTACGCGTTCGAGGAATTCAATCATCTATTTTTTTCCTCTCTTAGAACGCCCCTTCATCTGTCTGTATAATCAGGACGCTGGATGTTTTTTCTTAACCTCAATTCATCCTCGCTTTGTCCTGCAGTCTCCATTATAATTGCTGCCTAACAGTCATAATTGCCACGTTTAAAATGACGAGGAGGAAAAGAATATTAATAATATATAAGATCAGGAGTCTTTAAGCGGAAAAAAGTCATCGGACGCAAATGGATGGCTGGTACATCTAAGCCACGGTGATTAATCATACACTTTTTTCCTCTGGAGAAAATAACCCGCGAAAGTTATCTCTACGGCTACCCGCTCCATAAATCCGCGTCAGAAATCCTTGCACCCATCCCCAATATAATCATCCGTGATATATATTCTCTAACACGCCGGGTTCGTCATCCTTTTTCAATCCGTTCGGAAGCATCGTAAAGAATCTCCGATAACCCTTCCAGACGTGACTTCAAATTCGCCGTCCCAATTACTGTGTTCCATTTTACTGGCTACCGGAAAAGTTTTCCGCCCTCACATTAAACCTTCTGTTGAACCAAGAGATCATGATAAAATAACGGAGAAGATTAAGTTCTAGTAAAATGTCGCGAAAATATAAGTGCTTTAAGAGCTAAGGGAAAAGTGTACAGCTTTCTCGATAACGATAGAAGTGGATTCAGACAAGAGGCCACCCTGAATCAAAGATTAATTTCTTACGGAGTCTACAGCTCACCCAGCATACCGTACTGTAAGGGATAATTTTTACCTTCAGTTTACGTAGAGTAGTAAAATTAACCACGAAAATGAGCAAACATGGCAACTTCGGAGGAAGAAGAGAAAGAGATACCTCGACATGAAAGAGAGAAGACGAAAGAAACGGAAATTTTTTTTACCGAAATAATCTTAGAATCAGATGGTGTATATATCTTGATAAGGACGAATCATACCGAGGTATACTAAATGTATGTTACAATAATGTTCCTTTACTGGGTATGAAAACACGAGCATATGACGTCTCAGGTTTTTATACAATAAACATAGCTCGGTAATGAGAAGACCCTTACCTGGTCAATCGACATTTTAAATAATTCGGATATAACTGCACACTATATTGGAGGCCCACGAGGCATTTTCATGACATCTTTAGATAAGATTAAAAGTCGGGACAATCAGAAAAAACGGGTTGGTGTGGACATTCTACGCTATCACAATCGTTGATTTTTTTATCTCTCCACTCAGTTATCAAAATTTCATAATCCATTACTGCGTCTTCATGCTAAATTTATTGCAGAATAACCATCTTCATTGCCCCTTTTTATTTTACTCACTAATTAACAGCCACGACGTTGAGCAATGAAGCGTATCGCTGCATTAGTTAGTTCGAATATTTGTTACGGAAATCGTTTCTTTCATCGTTAATTTTATCGATCCTGTGCGCAACGTTTTAAATGGTTGTCTCAAGCAATTCACTCATCAAAATGAATTGCTATGACAACATTGTTTTGTATAATGTCATTATTAGGTTCTCAATTTTTTTTATTCAAAATGTTCTTAGGTTTCTGGTAATAGTAAAGATCATAACAATCATGTTTCATCGATTCATTTGTCCTAAGTCAAGGCCTAGGCGATTGCTAATTTATGAGGCGCATAATACGAATAATCGTATTCAGACGCCACTCCGCCGATTTTTAGCGTACCTTTCTTTTCATTAAAAAAAAGTAATTTTTACGGTTAATTACTTTTACGTATCCATCAGTTACAACCGTTCATCGATTGTATGAACTCTTTAGACACTACGAGCTTATTGCTGTAGAAAAAGTATGAATAGATTTTTAACCTTCCTCCTAAGTCTACAGAGGAAGTTTGTAGTACATTATTGTACAAACATCAGATGTTGCTGATCCTTCAAATGGCTATGGAATAGAATGGATGGAGTGTTGGTGTGAAGTTTAAGAGGAGAGAAGTCGAGAATGATATCTTAAAGAGAGAAAACGAATGGCATAGGAAACGTCGAGCAAGCGATCTGGGGTAATTTTAATAGATATTTATGAAATAATTTTTTAAATCTGCGCTCCGTTAGTTCTTTATTGATGAAATTCGTTTATGGAGGAGCGCCTTATTCAACACAAACGGAAGCCTCAAAGTAAGAGTCTCTTTTAAAAAGAGAAGGATTTCTTCACTTTGTCATTATAGTTTAAGGAGCGTATGACTAAATACACGTGGAGCATCGGGGAAAATGCTGGAAATGAGGACTTACCGGTCGTACTCACTGAGTTTCTTTTTTTTTCTCTTTCGCATGGTTCTGGCTTCGTAGAAAATAAGACGATATTTCCTCTTTTTTCCCACCGCAGTCACGCAATCTTAGGAGCAATTTATTGTAATCTTAGGGATATTTCAAGGCTTTAACTGAAATTATATCGAACTCCTTTCATAATGTTCTAGAAGAAGCCCTCGGTGGTTGAATGTTTTCTGTTAACTACCTATGTGCTGATGTAGAATCCGCCTTATGATGAGTTCTCAAGAAGAATTAGACACGAGACACTGATGAAAACACGTCATCGGTTACTCTGACGTCGTCTCAATTTGCGTCCATTATGATCTGGCTGAAAAGTTTTAGTCTACAAGCGTTCTTACTTTTTTCATTCACTTTTATTTCGCTTTCATGGCATATTTTTCATTCCTCTGTAAACTACAACGTCCATATATAATGTCCGCGATGGTGAATGCAGTGGGGGTCGTATGGTTGTGATCGCCTCCCTCTTAGATGATTCAGTGAAAAAGCAATTCTTAAATCAGAACATGGCAGCATGGCATTCCATCTCTCAAACCAGAGCATGGCTGATCATCAAACTGAAACCAATAACGAAGTTTTCCTATGATTGCTTCATAACGTTGCCATTCCAATTTATTGGTTATGATATATATACAAAACATTCTGATGAAGAATTTTTTTACTGGTTTTTACATTGAAGTTTTATAATATTCTCAAATATACCTTCTCAACTATATTACTGCTATCCGTAGAGAAGAACGCGAAATATCGGAGCACGGTGTGTGGGAAAAAGAAGCATTTAGTGAAACTTCTCTTCTCTCTTCATTGTAACCTTTTTCTTTCGGAAACAGATTTTTCATAACTGAAAACTGGAGAGAAGGACCATGGAAAAGTTGCTTTATTGTTATGAATCAGATGCAGAGGGATAGAGACTTCAGTAGCTTAAAAGATAGAAGGAAAACTATTAGAAGATGCATGGAAGTTTGAAACGAAATATGTATAAGTGGATAGGAATATATGGATCACTGTGAATGACGAAGACAAATGATGTTCATTCCCCGCAAGAAATCAGCATGATAGACATGTAGAACGACGCATGAGCGTATATTCGTATACTTACGACGAATATACGACGTAACGACGTATATTCGTCGACTTTATATTTTGACTATAGATACCCCAAACTTAATAGGCGATAACGAAGGCAGATTTTTAAAAAATCCACTTTTTCTCGATGACTAAGCGAAAACATCTATCTCTTACCTTTTACCAATATTCCCCTTTATCCTAATCAGAATCTACCCAACCTCTTCGCTCCCTCCAAAGAATACCTTTCTGATTGCTTGGAGGTCATACTTCTGACGCCTCTGGTGGTGAAAAGAGACCGCTTGGAAGAGGCCGTCTTTAAACATCGAATGCTTTAATCCCTCCAATAAAAAAGGCAGCGAGAGAAGGTAAAGTATCCGAATGCTCGCTGGGGTAGTTTTTTGGGTGCCATAAAAAGCGCGCGAAATAAGAGAGGAATACGAGTCGTGAATATGAAAGATGGTTTGAGTCGAAGTTCGAGAAGGGAGATCAAAGTTATCGCTCTGAAGGATTTCAGTATCTTTAAAGGGAAGAATGCAGAAAGAGCGGTCACGAACAAGGAGATGTTGTGGCGATAAGGGACAGAGCGGTTAATAACTGGTTTCGCTTGAGGGAATTCCATGACGAGCGATTAATCTTCCATCTCGGAATGTCTCGTGAAAAATTAATTTATATTGGCGATTGTTTATCGAGATATACCATTTAATTATAATTTAATGGGTTAATTTCTACTGTCATTGAAATGCCGAAATTCTCTAATATTTATGCTATAAATGTATAATTCTCTAACATTTATGCCGAAATTCTTTAATATTTATGTTCTTTTTACTTTATTAGCTCCAAATGGCGTGATTTACTTGTCTGTTTTCTATTTCGAAATTATATTACTACATATCATTTTTTTATTTGGTGTTTTGTACTTATATAACTAATATTCAAATATTAATGTATTATAGAGAGGGAAATGATTTAAATGAGAGACCTTAATTACCAAAGAAAAACGGACATATAAAGTCTGTTAGGACCTGGACTTGTACTTGGGATTCAACTTTGCGACGCTTTTTCCAATAGTAAGCAATCGAGCAAGAGCTTTCTGAAATGGCGTTTTGAGAGACAAGCAAACCCCTTTTAGAAGGACAAAATTCAAATAATTAACTCAGGAAAAAGTTAATTTTTATCTGTATTAATGTTTCTTAATTATAGAAATTCTTCAATATTAATTACTTATTAAAGAGCGCTATATTTATATAAGAATTATTTTTACTAGAAAATATTCTTAACAACTATTATAGTAAATATATTCTGCGCCTAGTGTATGTTCAGTAGCAGCGTCGATAAAGATACATTTTTTAAAGCGTTTTAGATGTAAAATGAGGCGTTTTCAGAAAATTAAATTCGTAAGGCTTCAGGAAATTCAATCGCATAGGGAATTCTCAATGCTATTGCTGAAATTTTTTATCTCATAGTTAGTATTTCGTGCTAATTTTGACTAAAAATATCTTAAAGAATGAAATTTTGATATCAGCTTATCTCTAAATGAAAATTTTGTAGCATTATAAGGATAGACAAAAAAATGTTGAGAATTTTATTTACATGAGAACGATTAAAATGCTTTCATTCCTTCTTTAGGGATTGCAAAGCCCCTTTCAAACTAAAATTGATTTAGGTAGTTTATTTCACTAAAATATGAACTACAGTAGTCTGGTGTTTAATAAACACAAACTTTAGTGGGTATAAGAAAAAGAAAGGAGAGAATTGAAGGAGGAAGAACTCGAGTGGTTACGTAGACGTCCTTGGCATTGGGTATCAGAAAGCGAGAGAAATAGATTGACGGAGAGAAGGACGTGGAGGAGAACTGCGGTGGAAGATAAGTCGTGCAAGAAATACCTCCTATCATGCAACGTAAAGAGAAGACGAGAAGGTGGAACTTTTTATCGGTTCTCGCATCCCTGGAATAGAGATGGAGCGAAAGCGATGTGAGGTAGATAGCAGGGAGTGAAAATATTGCGCCAAGTGACTTCATCCTGGGAATGCGCGGAAAGTAGAAATCATGTAAAAGAAGGAAAAGAATGGCGAAAAATCTCTCTTAACGGTTGCGTGGGGTATGTTTGCGATGGCGAGCGTATTTGTGTGCCCTTTCAGTAGCACGCGCCCAACTAGCTGCTGCTCGTGCATGAGACGTTCGAAAACTTCCGCGTGCGCCTCATTTTAAACGGAAACCGTACACGGAACGGCGATTCAAAGTTTTTCAGATGCTACATCAGCGTCAAGGGAAAGGAGACTTAAAATACACGTAAAGCTTCCCGCATTCTTCTCGGCGCTCTTATATTCAAATCTAAAGTCTGAAGGGGCTTATGTAATATTGCTGTACACGAAAGAGTATATTCAGATTGAGTATATTTTAAGGCTTAATAATTCTGCGTATTCGAAGGAAAGATATTGAGTGAAAATGTTTCTATAGGTGGTCAATACGATATTAACTCGTCGACTTGGTCTGTGAAAAGTAAGGAAGGGTAATTTATACCTGATACACGCTCCTGCTAACTATGACAACAGAATGCTTTTTATCAAGTATACTAGTGGGCGGTGCGTTAATTCCATTTATCAGCGGAAGAAGAGTAATTGCGAGGAAATTGTGAAAATGAAGATATTGTAATTTACTTTTAACTGAGGAAATGACATTCCTATAACGCTGAATCTGCTAACTACTGTAAATAAGAGGATTGCCATTTACTCTTAATAATAATAATTTAATCGTCTTAATTGAAAATCAGTATTAATGAGCAGTTCATATTGTTAAATCAATTTTAGAAAGGAACACATGGGTACGGATGTACTGCCAAGAAAAAAATATTCGTGGCTGGTTTTACATAACGTTGACGTTGACATCAGGATTTTAGCAGTATATTTTAAAGTAAATTGTACATAAGTTGAAATGGAATGTAAAATGCCACTATATTCATGAATAACTATTCAAATTACCAACTAATGCTTTCAGTTTTAACAGTTGCATTGCAAAACGTTTTGGAAAACAGGATTAAATATATTTTGTTTGCTGGTATTACATGCAAAATGTTCTCAATTCATCTTCGATATTTCTGAGGATATAAATGGACGTCGAATTTTACTGAGCTAGAAGCATCAAATGGGAATTTGTTGACTCTTATTCAAGAGTTTCTCCATTAATGAGAAAATGGAAGCCACACCCATAAGTGTAAAGCTCGGACGATTCTATTTACCTAGCAGAAATCGTTTTACAAAAAGGATCGAAATATTTTTCCGGTTAGGGCAGTGAAGAAAATTTACCACCGCTATTTCACCAACGCAAATCTTAAGAATTATGTGAAAGTCAAATAGCGAATTGTGGGAGGAACACAACGGTCTCGTGAGCGAGCAAAAAGCTTTCAATCTTATCATGATGGATCGATAAACCGGTTTTATATGCACGCGGATATTCTTTTTGAATGCATAAATATATGAGAAAGCAAGGAAGAAAATATAAATGATAGTTGGATAAAGAGGTAATAATTTCAGCAATAGTTAGGATTTTATCTGATGGAAACTTTTCTTTCTTTGCATCATTCATTCCATATCTCCATTTTCTTCTGAAAGAAGGACGACAAATCTGGTCAGTTACAGATAAATGAGATCTGCTGTGTTTTAAACTTAATTTTTGCTTTGATGATAGAGCCTATATGTGAGAAATGCAGATATTATCCGAATCATCATGATCTGCAGTATCTGAAAAAATATTTTATGCCCATTTGGGAGGTAAGATTCAACATATTTTGACCCTGTAAGACAGCGAAACTTTATAATTATATTTGTATATGATTCCATATTTAATATACCACCGGTTTCACAAGCGTGCTTGAATCTTCAAGATCGCCTCCCCCCACCATCGATTTCATACTTTTACCCTATTTTTTATTAAATAATTCCGTTATTAATATCACATTTTTAGTTATTTCCTTGTTTATATTTATTAAATCGATACTATATATACATATTTATCAAAGCAACGGCAAGTTGTACTAAAAATTATTTTCGCAGTTACTGTCACAGTTTTGGGGGTTACCGGAAACTTCGCTCTTGGAATGACTTCAATCCCGGCTTCGATTTATGTAAAACATTGCTTTCGAGATCTTACGTCGTGCCCTACTTCCAAAGCGTTCACTCGTTACTTCCCCGGTTTACCTTAAAAATAGGATCGTTTGCCGTAGCCGCGTACCTTTTCGTTCGCTCATTTATCGACCCTTCCGCAAAAAATTAACACCGCTCGAAAACAAAAATCGTCAATGCACGCCAGCCCGACAAAGTCGCCTCCCCTTTGGCAAATGGTCCCGCTGAGCAAATAACACGGACATCACTTTTTGCATCTCTGCTGCTGCGAAATGACGCGCATAAATAATATCTTTTCCTCCTGAAAACGGAACCGTTAGATTCCTTCTTAGCGGCTTATCGATTCAGCTCCCCGGTCTCATCCCATTTCATGCTCCTTATTACCATAATAAAAAAAGAATGGACAGTGTTCGCTCGCCCTAATATTCCCTCCATCTAGTCAAATACATGACAGTAATGATGAAAAACACATCGGTGATAGGAAAAAGGGAAGAAATAAGAAATGAAGAAAGGTCGATGAGAGACGGAGATAAGAATAAGGATGAGAGAGATAAGATTATCAGTCCCTGGGATGAGATGGGGTTTGAAGGATAATTTTGTTCATCCATCTATCAAAGTTGTACGTTAGGGAATGTAATAGGATTTTAACTTCTTAAACACAGAAGTGAACCTGTTTATTATTAAATACGACACAACTGAATTTCTTACATGATATTGAAAAGTTTATTTAAAAAGTTTTTAAAACCTTTTAAAATCCGTTTCACGATTAATGCCTCGGTGTCAATTGTAATAAAGGACAATTTAGAAGTGCAAATATTCCTAAAGAGGTTTTTAAGAGCTAGCACAGATGAAATATCTAGTACATTAACCTTTGCTAGCCGGCAGTCAAAATCTATGTGATCGAGGTTTCAATTTGCGACCGGAAGTTTATCAATGACTAGACCCAGTAATTACAAAATACTTCACACACTTTTATTCTTCTTCTTATCATGAGATAGAGAATGGTGTTGCATCTGTAATTCTCCATTGCTTCCCTCAATCGTACTCATAAAAGTGCATAAAATACGTAAAACACAAGTACGATAAGTACGAATATGTATAAATATGCATCTTAAATGCAACATACCAACATTTCCGGTGTGAATACTTAGGTCGATAAATATCTGAATTAAAAAAATGGAATTATTTCTTATTTCAGTTTTTCATTCTGATTAAAATCCGCTCTCTCCGATAAAGGGCTTTTTTAACAAATACGTACACAGCATGACATTGAATTTTGAACAATTTGATGGTTTAGTTTCGAAGAAACTCAATGACCGGATTGTTCAACTATCTCTTAGGGATTGAATTAGATCGATAGATTGGCGACCTTTTATAGTTATGTACAAACATTAGATTCTATAATCGTATTCCATAGATTTCCTTTGAACAACAAACTGAGAAAACGTTCAACCAAAAAGTTTGAGAATACCGCTATTCCATTAGTCCCCTCTATAGACGCTCACTGCGACATTCAAACCTTGATTTAATTCAATCCAGCATAGGACATTTCTAGGGAAGTTAGCGTTTTCAATTAAATACGCTCGCGCATTTGAATAGAAAAAGGAAATGGTACGGAGATATGCGGCGTCTTTCATATCTTTCCTCGGCGCCGTCTGACAAGGAACGAGCTCTCCTTTCAAGCAGACGCTCGCACGAAGGAGGCGCAAGTATTGCGAGCGTCTTCTCCACTTCACATTGTAATCCTTGTCGAGGGACGCGGCCACCGCTTGTAGTTTTTCCCTCTTGACCACACTGCGTTCCTCTGTCACTTTTCAAGTTTCTTCCTCGTGAAAAAGCAAAGATGGAGATAGCAACTGTAGCAACGAGGCCCCTCTAATATGATAGTAGGTGTAGTTAGACTCTTTTTTTTACCTCTCTTCACTGCATCTCTAATTCACTGGATGCCGCCGTTTTGACTAGCCTATGCGAGGGAGGAACGTGGGAAAGTTTAATTTATTCTCCCCTGCGAGGCGACCGTTTTCGCGGCTAAGCTCTGGAAAGACGTTTTTACAAACATTTCTGTCGTTGTTTCTCGCTAGAGCCCAATTGCTTCCCCTTATAATTAAGGTTTCCAATCACAGCCAGTTACTTCGTACTATTTACTTTTCGAAACTTACTATTAGAGACGTTAGCGGAAATATATTTTGCACTGTTCGCTTATATGCCTGTTTCATTCATGGTCACCTATCTCCGAACGTAAAGATAAGTTTCTATTCACTTGCAAGGTAGACTCCGCAAGGTAGACGAAATGTGCGAAGAATATTAATTCTCCAGGAAATTTTAGGGGCTAAATTAATGGCTCGTAAAAGACAGTTTTACTTCTTTATATTTCACTTCCTGTGCCACAACATCATCGGTCTTGAGGACGAAATAGCTCTTATCTAAGACAACAAGGTTTTCGAAAGAGGATTAAACGATTTCGTTGAAGTTTCTTTATTGGTAATATATTTTCATAAACAATATCGAAGAAATTCAATCGATTCCAGTGGTCACAAAATAATATTGGCTACTTTCAAATGAACTTTTATAGTCTTCCAAATAGCCAAGTGGGTTCCCATTTCGTAAAAGGGGTTACGAGTTCGGCCCATATGTGCGAGCATTTTCATAGCATTGATCAACGCCTTCATATCTACGATTCGTTAAATCCAGAATTTCAATATAACAGAGCTATCTGGTGAAAATATCAAAAATTTATCGAGTAAAATTCGGCGAATGACTTTTCATCACTTAGAGCTGCGGTTTCCAACTCGGTTGCGACCCTTTAATCAAATCTGCGCGGTCCCGTAATTATCTCCTGCTCAAGACATCGCACAATTTCATATGGCACTTTGATAACTAAAGTGGAAAAAGGGAAGTAGAGATTGTTTGGACACGTCTAACTTGGAACAAATATTTTAGCGCGCATCGAAGTAGAAAATTGCCAACGAATGAGACAAGAAAGATTTACTGGCAAAAAGTTATCATGAGTTTCCAGAATCCCTGAAAGTATATGATTTGCTCTCTGCAGTTTGCTGAGTGAAACTCGTATAAATGTCAACACTCGAGGATATTTACGTCCGTTAAATTGATAGGCCTGCCTTGGGCGTTCGAAAAACCCTCGAAATTTCCCCCGATCTCCGCTGCCATGATAAGTCATATTACTCTCCCCAATATCCTTTCGTTCCCTTATCAGACGTGCGCATGCAGCTTGTCAAAACCCTAGGAGTGCCCATCGCGTCGACCTGGCGCAAATTTTCACATCGCTTCCCATTCCTATCTGCAGACCGCTCATGCATCCTTCTGTCAGTCCGTCAGCTCACCTAACCTCGAGGAGTAATCCACCCCATCTCCTTCCAAAGCGGAGAAATACAAAACTCCGTCTATTGACGTCTTCCGCCTCCTCATGCCACTCTCCGCCATCTCCTTTCGTCGTTTTATCATCACTAAGCTTTCTCTCTCTCCTTCTTTGTTCTAGCCAAACTTCTCTGTTTATTTTTTTGCCGTCACCTTCTTCGGAATCTCCGCATTAAATAAATGTTTACGCGTTAGTCCAGAGATTATATTTTTGGTCTATGACTCGATGTATTCATGGGAAAGATTGCTTCCGTTTGATCTTAAGAAGTACGATCATTCTAGTTTCGCGGGTGCTGTGGTAAGTGGACGCAGAATTTTCATTTCAGAAAGTGGCGAAGGGAGCGAGATAAGTAAAAGTCATATTCGATAAAATTCGATATTCGTTTTAAATTTAGTGTAAACATACTATTATCATCCATGCAACTGTGTGTATATTTTTACTCGAGATTATACTGAATTTCTCTTTCTATTTTTGCTTGATGATGTACGTACGTAGTTGGAAACCGGCCGCATTAAGGATTACGAGTAAGAATTATAGTAAACCAATCTTAACATAATGTGGTTCTACAAAGCAACGGCTTCATCGATGGACGAAATGGGTTATGTTCATTTAAACGCCATATTAAGTGAATTTCATTCCATACCTCCCAAAGATTCCATCGTTTGTTTACTTCATTCTCCAAATGCTTTATGAAGTTCCCTTCGGCATATTTATGGATAGCTTTTTCTTTGTATCTTATCTCGAATCATTTGCGATCCACCCTATCATTACACTCCTTTGTTCTTCATCGACTTTTCGCCTCTCCATTCAGAGCCCTCCTCCTATGAAAGCCATCCAATCTCAATCACGACGCCCTTAAAAAGCGCGATCGATTTCTTGCAATTCCATCCTCGCAACCCCTTATTATCCTTCATGTATGGATTCCCGCTTTTCTTATCTTGCCGCATCCTCTTTTATGCCGCGGCTATATTCACTTCCTCCTCTCTCTTAACCCTTCATCTCAGCAGCTTTTCCTCTTTGAAATAATTCTGACTCAAATTGAGCCACGCCCCCTTCCTTCTCTTTCACGGCTCTCTCTAATTTTCCGTTGTTTTCATTATGGTTTGAGACTATAGATACTTAGATCAGTCAAATAATGTGCTTTCACTTTCTCGATACAAAATATTATTAAATGAAATTACTCCAGTATGTATCAATTGATCAGTATGTAAATGTAAGTATGTAGATATAATAATAAATTTAAAAATGTAAGTTATATTCATGAAGTCATTTTGCTGCATTCACATGGGCTTTTTCCTCTCATATCATTTCTCAGGACTTCCTAACTCCTCATCTTGCCCAGAACGCTTCATTCCCTCTCTAACGCTTTTGGTTGCTACTTGTAATCAATCCAGTCTTTTTCGCTGTTGGTTTTTGGTAGATGCTCTTTTTTTAGGTTTTCATGAATATCAGAAACAACATTGATGTTCTACATGATTTGTCGTAAAACGTAGAAACTAGTGACTCTTTTAAAAGTAAATGTTGTAAATATAGTGTTTTCATGTCAGTGACTTTCTGACTGAGACCTTTTGTATGAATCTTTAGTAAGCACTACTGTTGACCATCAAGAAAATATTTCTAAACAAGTAAATTTCGCAAGTAAAGTCTCCGCGTAGAGAAATGAATAAGAATCGCAAAAGTCTTTCTTTCTTATCTGGATCCAGTGTATATTCAGCTGAAGTTCACCGTAGTCTCGCCTTTACTCTATTTATCTACTGGGTGGAAGAGAAATTTACTATTTAAAAATTCAGAAACCTTACGTTAAAAATGTAGAAAACCGTGTGAATTCTTAATTATAATTTTTTTCAAAAGCTTTTTCTTTGCATATTTTGACCTTTCGAATTCGGTCATTCACTTTTGGAACTACTTCGACTTTCCTCTTGTTTGATTTCACAAAATGTTTGGTGCTCGTTTTGAACTGAAATTTCGAAACAACCAGAGCTCATTATTTACCATCAGTGATGGTCAGAAATTGATAATCCAATTATTTATGCTAATTACTCGGTCTAAAATGGGAAATCATTGGGATCACGTTAATATTTGTTTTCATTATGAATCTTTATCACAAAGGACACCTTGTTTATTATTTTAGAAATAAATGCGATCTCTCTTTACCGCCTGTGATTGAAAATTTCCCTGTCAGCATGAATGCCATGATTAAGGTCATTTCATGAGTTTTTATCTCCTACTGGATAATTCTCACCCATTTGGAAATCTCTGTAGAATCATAGAATGGAATTTGGAGCTTATGAGAACACGCTCTACGAATAAAGTCATTTAGCAAAGTTATTGACGCAGCTAGTTAGAGATTTTCCCGAGAAACAAACAAGTTTCCTTTCAATTCCGTCAATATTTTGGTAATTACATTACTGTGCTCTGTTATACTTGTGTAAATTGTTTACTCATACATCCTATACACTCCTATCATTTACACAGATGCCGAATTAAGACAGGGAGCTTCTTTGGAACGATATTTTAGTCTCTTTCAATTTCTTTTGCTTATTTCTCGATGTCCGTCATCCTTGATGTTAGGCCCAGTGATATTGACGTCTGGTTTTCCCACCATGTGATGACTGAAAGACCTTAGATAGCCTATTTATTCAGCTGAATGTCTGGTCCTGGAAGCTGATAAATGTATCCTTAGCTTTTAAGCCTTAAACCTTATTTTAAAATTACTTGCACTTAATTCTTCTTACAGTAACGATCCAAGTAATTTAGGCGTTCCCAATTTTTGGTTGGTTCTTTTCGGTTGTGGTGGAACTAGCGTAGATCTTCCACTCCTTTCCCCTCTCCCATGTACGTGCTGGCCAAAATTAACGCAACACCCCACGACGTACCGGAGCGGGAGATTTAGGAACTAACTGTGCTGAGGACTTTACAGTGCACTCTGACAACAGTGTCAGAGGGGGGGGGGGGGGTACAGCCCATTGGGGATGGGTGAGGGCGAGGCCTAGATGTGCTTATCGTCGGGAAATTCGAAAATCCGTATTCCTGCTATAGAATATGTTCATCAAGAGTAATATCATCTCCACATGGAGACGTCTTTGCCTTGTTTAGTAATTTTATCGAATTATACTATCAGAAGTTGTTTTGAAAATTTTCTTGTGTATCTTTAAGACAGCTAGTAATGAAGGAAAGAACCCAGTCAATCGCTGAAAAATTCATCGCAATTATTTACTTTCTACGCTCAGATTATAGCTCCAAAGGCATAATGACANCTGCTCGCAGACCTCTCCTTTACCTTCGCTCATCATTCGTACCGTCACCCGGTGCGTTCAACCTGAGCAAATCTTGCTTGCATTAACTCTCCACGTGTACTTCTCCATACTGCTGTCGTCGACATTATATTTTCCCTTGTTCATCGGTCTCGGACCCAGTTATTTGCTTTTTTATTATTTGTATTATATATGTGAAATTAAATTTTGTTACATTAATAATGTGGTTTATTTCTGCCATATTTCACCTTATGAAAATGTTTATCTTTATTGCATTCAACATTCATGGAGTAGTTTGTAAGATATTTCTTACAATTAAATGTATTATTGTAAGATTTAAAGCTCTTTTTCTGCATAAAAAAAACTTTTTATAACAAATCCATGATATCGAGACAACTTCGATATTACTAATTTATTTCCGTTTCTCAACTTCAATTAATTTAGGTTTTGTTGCACAATAACAAGATACAGATTCAAGAATGAATTTCTTTACAAGCTGATATAAGGCAATCTCAAAAGGCAAAGAGAATGCCGCAGTTGCAAATCCCGGTTTGAGTTATACGTGTTATCTTTGTATCAGTGTGACGTTTTCACATTTTTTGACGCAATCGGAAATTCGGGCGTTTCCTAATCATACTGATGGGAAAAATAGTGAAATCTATTCCTTATCACGGATTAATGCGCATCGCAATAGGTATTTTGTAACCATCATTGCCTGTATTGGAAGTAGTAAAGATGTTTCATTGCATCTATAAGGAAAAGGAACACGGTTGTGGTAAGACATTACAGTTCGAGAAAAGCTCCAAAAAGCCGGTGTTTGCGAGCAAACTAATCGTTGAGAAATTCCAACCAGCAGGGTTTAGGGTTCTCAGTGGTCGCGCTTTGAAAGTATTGTTATTGTTTATTAATATAAATATTAATAAGAATAACAATTATTCTTCTCTCCCGAAGATGGCAACGTAGTTGCCGAAAGTTGCCGTAGTTTGCTCGCAAATAGCGGGTTTTGGGATCTTTCCTCGAACTCTAATGTTTCATTGCGTCCATCTTTTATAATACGGTGAAATACTTTTCCTTAATCGTATCTAGGTAGCCTAAACAATGTCAGAAAGATAATTTGAGATTTTCCAGTAATTTTATCAGTGTTTTCTTTTCACGATATCCAAATCGATAGGAGAGATAAGTTTAATGTCCACTTGTGAAGTCCTTTTCCATTCTATAGCGAAATCAATTAAACCTTAAAAGCCACAATCTCGGCCTACAAGAAATTTTTGGTTGACGATGACTTCATTGTTTATAGGACTCGGCTAAAGAACATAGATTCAGGCTAGAACTTTCTACGTCTACATCTACACACATATCCTGCGTCTTTCGGCGTATGGCAGGGGGAAAATGTTTAGAAGATGCACGTATATGTAAGCAGAAAATATTGAAATTTATCAAAATTAGTTGAATGTTACTCATTATTGCTCCCTGAAGAAAATTGTGGTAAATTAATAGGAATATTTTCGATGATTATATAAATAATGGTGCTAATTTGGAACCAGTAATGGTCATACCGAGTTATCACCATGAATTAGTCTGCTATTATGTCGTTGCTGGTAATTATACGCCAAGTTCTTGAGCTGGCTAAAACGATTGGGTGTTTCACTAAATCTTGTTTCTTTTTTCTTTTTGTATTATCCATTTCTGTTCTGTTATCCTTATTATTATTCATTTCTGTTATCCTTCATCCTGACAAATCTGACGACACTCTTTACTCCATTCTTCGGCTTTACTTAGCCTTTCCTTTTCTCTCTCAATTAGCTACACTCTCAATGGCTTAATCGGATTCGTGTAACTCTATCATTTTCTACCTTGCAATTTCTCTTTCTCCGTTACCAACTTTCCCTCGAAACCTTTTTCCCTTTCTTCACTTTATTTCATCTTCATCGAATCCGATCCTGGAACCGCTCTCTCCGACGGCGGCTGAAATTCGAGGAAAGTAATGAAGTCCTTCACGTAGCATCCACTCATTCGATGTAACAGACCGTGCGTTCAAGGGATTTCCGCCGATCTTACGCCGCGATGTTCTTTACAAACATCTTCGGATTCGAATGGAATAATCGTAGCGACGCACGGATCATTAGTCGTCGACATCTCGTCTGGTTATTTTGAAATTTACGAGAGAAAGGTAACGCGCCTTAATTATACGTTGGTCAATGATTTATCCGCGGATTTCATTGCAGTGTTGGTGCTGGAGCGTGTACGTGCAACTTCTCTCTAAGAATTAAAAGTATCAAAAGGAAACTGAAGGAGTGGAACATCGATTTCCAACCCGCTGCTCATTCTGTGCGGTCCAGGATCTAATTTTTTTCCTGTTATTTCTATTTGATTTCTATGGAGAGAAAGTAGATGTTGCTCCGAATGTAATTGATACGAGGAATTGTTAGTGTTAAAAATACATTATTACAGGCTTTAAAGGAGCCGTTGCGGCCCTTTGGAGGTAAAAGATTGCGGACATCTGATGTAAAGTTTGGTGTATAAAATTTAGTTATCGAGGACGGTGTCAGAAAGGAAACTAAGTTTAGGTAAATGTGCAGTTGGGTAAATGGATTCTATATCTGTGTTTAGTTGCAAATTTGGTTATTATTTTCTTTGATTGCGGTAAAGTCTGCATGATATTTGGATCATCGTGGTTAATTCATACCGAATAAGTAAAGTAGAATTTGAAAACTTTGACTAACAACTGAATATCGGAATTGATTATGTACAGTGAAGTGTATTTTTTGCGGCCCCGAAAGAATCTAGTTTTACACTAGTAGAAAAGTGAATCGCGAAAGGGTTAAGTATGTGGTAAGCTAACGACGCAAAATATCAAAGCAGGAAAGTAAGGAAAATATTTGGAAACTACAGCAATAAAGAAAGAAATTACTTTAAAGGTTGTCGTTTTTGATTTTGCTGAAGATAGAAATGATAATAATGAAATATAGAAATTATCTCTTTCATATGTTGTGAGGATAATAGCTCAAAATTTACATTTTTAGATTCAACTCCTTGCAAACCAGATTTTTCTCGCTCTATCCGCATATTTGGGTTTAAATTATTCCTAACGAAAGCGATACGCATATGTTCAACCCGCGGTACCTCATAGTCAATGTCCGATGCATATTTTACAATCGAATAATACGCGAATTTTTTTCAAGATGTATGTAAAACTTTAGAATGGCCTCTCCAAAAAAGGGAATGTAAGGCTGTAAACGGACTCCTTCCATGTTTCTATTTAAATGAAGCAATTCGTCAGCCTTAGCAGTGTATGTTCAAATGCGTGATATAAATTATAACTGAAGTTTTTTTAACTCTTAACCCCGCGGTGATGTCGGTAGCTGGACTCCCAGGTTACTCTAAAGGCCTTCTCGCTTAGTTAAGCTTTAGTAAATCCCTGGTTTTCAATCCTGTTCGCGTTTTAAAATATTCATCAACGGTGAAGTTTCATCCAATCATGTATGAAATGTTGCTCTAGAAATGTTACGGCACGGCTAACGAATGAACTACTGAATGAAATAAGCCGAAATTGCTGGACACCAGTGATTCAGTCGACCCATTATTCATTCGTCGGGAGATGTAATAAATTTAACTTAATTTGTACCGAATCTCGCCGTAAATTCGCGGGACGAGATAAGCGATCGTTGTACTACTATTACAGCTTATCAAGCGGCATTTCGCATTCCCTACGCGTAGGCAGTAGAGCGAGGGATATCACGCATAAAACTAAATGAGTGTCACGGAACCAAGCCTCTTGTTAAACATTAATTGACCTGCTATGATGTCACTACGACACCTACGCCGAGGCTCACAATGAAGACCGCTTCTCGAGGGCAACACAAACAGCAAGGAGAATGTTATTAGGTGACGTGGCCTAATAGAAATTCCGTCGGCTTTAATGAAAGTGGGACGAGTGCACTTTGAGAATCTTCGGCGGATATCTTATCGCTGTCCCTGACGTGGATTGTTGGTCCACCATCGCCCGCCTTCTCAATCAACTGCGCAACGTGTGCATCTCCGTCCCGCTATTATTAGAATGTAGATTAGGTTGCCTTCGTCGGCTACGCTGCCCGCAGCAAGTTTGTCGGTTGGGTTTCTATGTAGCCAACTGGTGATATAATAAAGTACGGCGAGCAGTCGAATTTAGCTGGGAATCTGTCGGTAAAAGTTTGTAAATCGCTGCTAAGTGACTGATCGCCATGGATATTTCCCCTTAGAAAGAAGTATGTGTTCATCGAAGAAAGTTGTGAATTAATGTGTTATGTTAATCGAAGAAAGTTGTGAATTATGGCTTTCCTATTTCTATTGTAGACGCCATTGCACCATAATAAATGGGCGATATTTTTTTGTTTCTTACTCATTTCTACACAGAATTAAAACTTTTTGCTTCAATCACATTGCTTTTTTCTCCTCTTCTGCTTCCAAAGTTAAAACTGTTCCTCTTTTGATTTTTATAGAAACCCTTCCAGCTTCTAAAATTTGCTAATATTCATGTTCATGCTTTTTATCTATATTTGAATGAAGACTGTTCGTTTCTCTTCAAAATTTTCACATATGCGATTCTTCACAACTTACTGTTTTTAAAGTAATTAGTCATTACTAATGTCATGACTATGCGTTCAATAGCAATTTCTAGAAGAATTTAGAAGCAACCGTAACTTGGTTTGTTTCAATCGAATGTAAATTAATTAATCAACATCCTCTAGTTTTGTGTGCTGATTATTTCAAGGTGAGGATTAGTTTGGTCATGAAGGATAGTCAGTGCGATGGGTCTGTTTGAGTACATAATCTCCATAAATAAACATTTTTCTGAAAGTAAATTCTATTCAAATAAGTTAGCTCACTGTAGCTTGTTTTAACACAAGTCACAAAATCCAGAAAACCACCAAAAACGGATTTATATCCGTTTTTGGTGGTTTTCTGGATTTTGTGACTTGTGTTACACTTTGCCACCAGCGGCACTCCATTTATTCATAGTAGCTTGTTTTGATAAAAATAACAACATTGTATGCGTTAAGTATATTACACAACTATCTGAACAGTCAGGAAATCAAACTTTTCCTCATTTGCGTTGATTGAATTTCGCGCGATACTACTCATAGGTTCAGGTCTTCCAAGTGTTTATTATTGAAGATAGTTGGAAACTCAACTGGTAGGTGGTGCTGAGCTAAGGATGTCCTAGCGCGCTAGACTCAATTGCCATCTACAGCTCATCCTCCGTCTTCGCTCTCGAGGAGTTTTAAGCCTAAAAAAATTACAATCATCACGCGTTCCAAGATAATTTAATCGATTGGTAACGACAAGGATAGTTTGTAACAATATTTTGCTGGAGACCGCATTTTTCAGGGAGATTAGCTGTTTTAGCACATTGTCTTCATGTTTTTACGACCTGAGAAATGTGCACTTCGTGGCATGCAAAACAAGTTTCGTCCGCTTTAATAATCGGTTCCTACTCTTTGCTTCTCTTTTCCTCACTGGATTTATTGTGAGGCTGCGCGTCGACAACGTCTTCTAGGTTCCACCCAAAAACTCATTTCCACCGTGCGATTACCCATTTTCCACCCCATTACCATTCGCTCCTCTCGCACTTTCACGTTCCCTCCAGTCTTCACCCAAGGTTCGATGATTTAGTGCTTTACCGCACCCAAAAAATGTTCCACTCTCCATTCATTCCATATTTGCCGCTTGTCTCTCTGAACCACTCGGTAATAACAACCCTTAATGGTCAACTTTTTCGATTAAAATAATAACTCAGCGGAGACTTCATTCACGCTGTTTACCATCTTACGATAATAAGTATTCTCGATTCTCCTGAGCTTCCATATTTTTATCAGCGTTAAAACTGTTTTTCAAGTAGTAATGGATGGGGAAATTTTCCGCTCAACACCTTATATGGTTGAAGGGTTAGGGCGAGTAGTGCGATGCATATATTTCAACTATTTCCGAGGTTATTATCCGTAGTAATAGTAGCTCTAAGTAAGTAGTTATCGTGAATATCTTTTATCGATAACTCTGTTTCTTCTTCTACAAAGTGTAGCAAGGATTCCTTCACTATTTCAATTTCCAGTTTTCATTCAAAGAAAATAATGTATATCAAACTAGATTCGAATTTTTTATTTATAAAATATTAATTCTATGAAAAGATGATTAATTTCTGTCATTTTAAAATTCATTGGAATGAATAGATTTACCTAAATTCAATGTTATATTTATTTAACATTTACTATAATCACAATTTCAGTATTTGTTTAACTCAGAATACGATATACCGCAACACCTAAGAGAAAGAAAAGATGGAAATAATTCAGTTTATTAATCACCTTTATCAATGAATTTATTTGCTTCCTTTTTACTACAAATAGATTGTCTAATACATTATATGAATTAGAAATATTAGAGACACCTTTTTACTGCACGAATTTCTTTTACTTCACTCACCACTCTTAATATCTTCCAATAATTTTACTTTTCTTTACTCTGGCTTTTACTTCTCCTTAATTTTAGAATACATGAAATTAAAATCCTCTGGGTTAATTATTCATGCTTCGATTATTTTATTTAGACCAAAAAGTCCCGATTCCCCCCATAAGAATTAAATGAAATTCAGCTCATTCAACCTCTCCTCACATAATCCAGCCGCAGTCACACGAAAAAATCTCGAATTTCCATTAGCATTTCCATTTTGGGCGTATGCGCCTCATCATCTGAACCCGCCCTCGAGTAACCGTCCTTTCGTTTCCAATCCGCCAACCTCTCTCGACCTCACCAACCTTAAGTGCCTCCAGCAACTAGCACATCAAGATGGGTGACATATTCTACAGCGATTCGCGACTTCCTCCATTTTCATTCCTTTCGATTTCACGCGATTCCGCCCACCCGACGAAATGGCCTTAACCGAAGCGAGTATCAGAAACACTCATTCCAGATGGCGCAATTAGGATTTGCAACTCTTTAAGAGCTGATTAGGGGAGTTTTAGATCGTAAGTATAGTCATTATGCGAGAACTCAAACTTTTGGATGCTCAATCTCAGTAATACAAGCCAAATATTAGTGTCGGAAAGGACTGTTGTAATTGCGGTGATCCCTCTCGAATGAACAATGACTATGGATTCATTTAGGATGATCACTCCAGATAAAAAGTGAAAGGAAACAGTTTTATGCATTGATACAGATTTCTACCTGATACTCAAATATTGCAAGTAGTTGGGAATATGTATGCACGTACAAATTGCTGTTCCAAGTATCATGAGGGGGTCACCGCAACTTAAAAGCCGTATCTCTGAAATATACAATGAAATGGTCGCAGTTGGCAGCCGCAATTTTTATCTTTAGAAACTCCAAAATGTTTTCCAAAAACTTCGAGACAGAAGTTTACCAATGGTAGCTAAGTATGTATAGCCATTTTTTTATAAAAATATCATGGTACCTGTTGTGGCCAACAAAGAAAGAGCTCCCAGGTATCCAAATTGATAGATCTTTCGCCTTTTATGAGAATGGTTCTGGGTTCGATTCCCGGTGAGGTTATGAGCTCAGCTGTCGAACCAATTTCATATCATTACAAGTACTGTTTTACAGAGAGTAACAATTATTGCTCGATTACACTCGAGAGTTTATTATTCGAATATAACCAAATAGCAAACCCTCTATGTGTAAAATATATTAAAAATTATAGCTGAAGATTCATTTTACGAATAGATAAAATGAGCATTCAGCAGTGGTAAATACAAAATTTAACCATTCAAGATCACGATTTTTCTCCCGTAGGAGTAGTGCTTTGAGCAAACTTATTGTGTGCGTAATGTATCACTCATGAGGTTCCCGTGTTGTTGTTGGGTTGGTGGGGGAAGAATCTCAAATAATCGTTGAAATCCAGAAGGCGAAACCGGTTGACAGCCCTAATGCCACGCATGTGAAGGATGCCTTTTTCTTCTGATGATGTTTGCTTCTTAAGCAAAGCGCCTTTAGAAATGGACGTCCGATCAATCCGCCATTCCGTTCCGTAGACTCCGATTCCCTCGCCGTCACTTTCCGAAGACGTGATCATAATGACGTTCTTCGGCTAGTCCCGTCCCTGTCTAATAATGTAGATGTATGTAAATTTAATATCTCCAGACAGGCTGATATTGGGATCCTCAGATTTATTAACATGAGTTGTTTATTCATATCTTTGATGTGCACGCAGTTTATTAGTGTAGCTTTTTCTGTACGATTTATTCAGTTCTTCCGGTAAAATTTTCCTATTGATCATTTCCTTAGAGGCTTTTTCTTGAACAGTAACAGAAATAAGCTACTTGTCATGCATAAAAATGAGATGGAATTAGGTCCTTTGGCGATTGCATTATGGTTGGTTGATCTTTGTCTAACACTCGTACAAAATAATACAATGCAAATAGTATGTATATTACCGATAAAATTACGGAAGTTACTTTATTGTGTTACTGATGACAAGTTTTAAAAAGAAATTCAACATCTGTAAAGTCAGCGTATTATCAAAATGAAAGTGATTCACCTTATTGAAATCCTTTTGCTTTGAAAGTAATACCTCAAATGTATTTTTTGAATACATCAATTCTTATTTCGAACGAAAAATGCTGTTTAGCTAGGCCGTAACAATTCACGAACTGTTCTTCCGTATATTCGATTCAAACTATTTATAAAAATAAATTTTACTTCTTGAGATAATGCCTGATATTGGTGGAACCGAGCAGCTCATGCTAAGATATGGCATCCATAATATTTATTAAACGGTTGTTCTCGTGTTTTAAGTCGATACATAATACGCATATTTCATATAAATAGATAGTAAAATAATTGCCTCGCGCGCTCGTGAAAAATACAAAATTCAGAGTCGTTGAAAGTTTCCTGAGTGTACCAAAATATTTTTCTGCTCTGGTACATCGCCATCAGCCCCTTTCAAATCGCTCACTTTCTCGTTCGTTCATTACCATTCACCCTTCGTCCTTGGCTTACCACTTGGAAGACCACGTCCTTCCTCTCTTGACCTCCAAATACTCCAGAGGGAGAAAGGATAATAGGCTGCCCGTGACTTCCTTCCGGAATGAGCTCTCACCTGTCATCTAAACGTCGGGATTTATACGCTTAAGCCGTTCTGCGACTGCGCAGTCTTTCTTTCCACGTCTGGCGGGACGTCTTCCGCACGCGATGTTTTGTTGTTTTGTATATTCCGCGCTCGGGTGTGCTAACACTGGCGCGCGCCGACGGAGACCTTCACGGCCGCGCTCATCAGCGAATGTCGCGCTGCAGCGTTCGGCCGTGCATTTTAAATACGAGTTATCTTTCCTCGGGAATGCGGCTGAGCCTTCGGCGTGCGCGACTATTATTCATTTGTTGCTCGAGATGATTCATTTCGTTTCAGCCGCTCGGTAAATTTCTACGTCGGAGCTTCTTTCGCCGCAAAATGCGGATTCTGCTTCCCCAGATAAGCTACTACGCGATCCGGGGTTGATGACGGCGGTTTAATAAATCAAGAACGTCGTCTTTGCGAGCATGGAGATGTCTGTTAGTACATGGTCGTTGATTATTCAGCGGAGACAGGAAACGAAAGAAAAGCACGATGTATCCGAGCTAGGAATACATATTTCTCTGTGTGGCCGTATAAGGATCATCGCAAGCATTTATTATCATCGTATCCTGTAATCGTCTGATTTAAACCTCTTTCTGTGAAATGAAAAATTTCAAAGCGATACTTTTCATGAAATGAATTTCTATGTAGAAGTGTCCATATAGCGAATACAAATGGATAGGCGTTTGTGATGATATTTTGTCAAATAGGTCGTTTTATCTGAAATCATAGATGAGCATTATACTAACAATAAGATCCAAATTTTAATGAACAAAGCATGTAATTTTAAAACTTAAATGAATTCATACGATCGGAATGATATACGAGGATTCTTGAGGATAGTCACCACCTTCTACTTAATATTGGTCTGGAATATCCGATCCTCTTTAGAAACTTAAACCAGGTCTCAATATATTGTGATAAATTTTACTTCGTTTTGAACTTACTTCTAAAGTTCTTTCCCATAAGTTCAATTATTACATTCTTATCTAGGAAGAACAGGGCTTAAATGGGGGAATAAAACATTTATGGGCTTTATGGATTTATGTTCGCAATATAGCGATATGGTGGGAAAAATATCAGCCTGGAAATATTATTTTTGTCTAAGAAAAGATTACGTATTGTTTAAACACCTAATCTTACGACAAAAGTTGGTTTTTGAACGGAGAACTCTGTTCTTCTAGGTAACTCAGCGAAGAAAAAGTTATAAAGTTTTACAGTAATGCAATTTCAAATCTATACTGTTTTTATTCATGCAGCCATTTTTTCTTGAATAAATTTGCGTAATCGAACACCTACGAGATCACTTTTTAATCAACATTCATGGACTATTATACATAATACTTTCATCTAAATGAAGACCCTTAACTAAAGTATACTAGAAATGCTCTACATCAATATTATCTCTGCCCTACCTTGAATTCCCCAGCCATATGCCGAAAGGTGGCTTGCAGAGTGATAATGTAAATGTAGTTCAGATGATTATGTATGCACAGGTTTATAGATTCCGGCAGATAACATTTGTTTTATTGCAGTTATTACATGCGGATACAAGGAGTAAAAAATCTCTGATAGCACTACCACTCTTGTTTAAATTCATCTATTTAATCAAAAATTACCCTTTTTAATGGAATATCTTGTAGGGTATTGACACTGATTTTTATGAAGCAGGCATAACATTTAAGAAAAGATGTAATTCCTACTTCACCTGCTTTTTAAATGTATACACATCATGAAAACATTTGCTATTTCTTGGGTAATATTTTGTGGGATCGAATATAGAACGCGATGAAGGAATTGACATAAACTTTCAGACATTTTTTCATAGATTTGTATTTGCATGATTATGTTTCTGATTTCAATCAGAAACTCCGAATTCACGTTGTCGATCCAATGTCAGGAAGTGCAAAATCCAGCAAGTGGATTAGCGAAACAATTTGCGCAGTCCACGTCATTTCAAAAAATGGTACGAACCGAAATAATTTTGTAATCTTGGTCACAGTGAACGTTCGCACTCTCTGAAAAAAACTTGTTAAAGAGCCAATTTTCCTGATTGACTCGGCGCTCCCGTTTAAATGACTTGGACGTAATCGAGTCATCCCTTAATTTTTAACCCTTTTCCCTACTCTAACGAACATCTTCCTCGCCCTTTTAGCTTTTTCATTTCGATTCCATTCCTAATTCCGATCCTTCCTACTCTCCCAGCCCGTTCTTCGCAATTCTTCTTCCCTCGTTATTTATCATGTATTTCCTTTACAGACCTTTCCTACAGTAAGTTTACTTGTGCGTTGCGGCAACAGGAACAGTTCTGCTGACTGGATGGATCTAATAATTTCCAACGTGGACTACCTATAATCATTAAAAGCGTATTAATGAATTTTAAATCGGTTTAAATAGAAAAATATCAGATGCATAATGTTTAAGTTAAAACTGCCTGGGATTTAGGTAACCTATCTTTGGTTGAATTTTAAATCGGTTTAAATAGAAAAATATCAGATGCATAATGTTTTAGTTAAAACTCTGCCTGGGATTTAAGTAACCAATTTTTGGTTGACTATAATTTTCTTCGGAAAAAATAGATATTTTTTCTAACTGTGCTAAACTTTTCTAGAATCAGCATCGGCAAATGCATTATGTAAGAATTTAGGTTACAGACGAACGTATAAACTATATATAGTTATGTTTATAGAAACCGATTATAATGTTACTACCGATGGCATGTTGATTCTGGATCGCTCCACAATTGTGTCAATGGAGAAAAGTTCCGTAGAGCAGATATTCAATTATTTTTAAAGTAATTAAAGTAGACCTGAGTATTTTACGCAAACAAGGTTAATATCTTTTATCAAGGAAGACGTGATACTTCAGGAATTTTCTGAAAAGCGACTTCAAATTAATCAAATATATTTCGGGCACGAATTTCAACTTGTCTTACGCCCCAATCTCGTGTAACTCCAAGCATGTCTACCACATATTCTATTCTTTGTATACTTAGGAGCAGTAAAACCAATAAGTGTTTCAAATGGAGGAAATGTAGGTCGACATTAATTGACATCTCCGCTTTGAAAAATGAATTCTGCTCCCAAACAGATTAAGAAAGTTTGCAACGATTGCTCTTGATACGGAAGGCAGATGTTATTAACTACGTCTCATCTCAATAGCACCTCTCCCTTTCCACGTGAAACATGTAGCTGTAAACGAGAATTTGTAGCATTTCCTCCATTCCCATGTCAAGGTTTTCATGGAAGAGTAGGCAGCCTGCGTAACGAAAATCCGCATTAGGATTATCTCAGCTAGGATATAAGCTCGAGAAGGTCGATAGCAGCTTCTGCTTTCAGTAAACTTTCAAATAGATGGAATTCTCTACTCCGGCGGACCTCATCGTAATAATCCTCGAAGTTTCTCGATTAATATCAAGAGGAGCTCGATATGAGAAATTGTGAAACTTGTCTTGCTAAAGCACGACTTATACTGCTATTCCCTTAGGTTCATATTTATTGAAAGCAAGATATTTGATTCCATTTAAAAATATAATATTATATAACCTTTGCTGTTAACTTCCTCTATTCTTAAACTTCTCAATAAGTTTCAAGGGCATATAAATAATATAGAGCATAAGTGGTCAATAGCAGGAATTTTTTTTCGAGAATAAATACTCCGATGAATGCATCATGATTCAAGTAGCTTTATAATTTTCATATTAACACAGTCGATCTGTCAAACACGACTAGAACTTTCTTAGACAAGATTTTATCAACTTCCTAAGGAAACCTATCATTATAGGTTGATGAAATTTTCTTAAAAAGTTAAACTTAATAATTTCACGATGATATCTTTTTGTATGGTTTCACGTTGAAGTTCGCGAAAACCTAAATAGATCATTTGTCGATAAACTCTTACATTGATTAAACAGGAAATAACGTATTAATATTGTTAAACCACGGATAGAGATACTACAATCTTTATTATTTATTAGATGTGTTGTTTTTTGAGTAATTTACGTCCGGTACAAGGAACGAACTTGTACGAATTGGGATAATTTCATCCTTTACGTACTAGTGAGAGTTTTCATTAAATATTCCTTGTAATACGTGATCCATGTATTATCGTGTATGTCTAAAGTGTCATTATTTTCCTCATTCGCCTACCATTCTTCGTATTATAACACGATTGGATATGTTCAATCCAAATAATAAGTCCGAATAAATGGTCACACGTTAGATCGTACTACTTTCATAAGTCAATAGCAAATGAATAAATGCATTACGAAAACAATAAATAGCGAAAAAGAATTCACTACGATGAAGAAGATGAAAGGAATAGTAATGATTTTAATAATTATAGATAGTCCACGTTGGGAATTATTAGATCCATCCTGTCAGTAGAACTGTTCCTGAACCTGCATGCCGGAACACACAAGTAAACTATAAAATCGTAACACCTGGTTTGTCTTGTGGTTTCCGATTGTTCTTACAGGTCTTATTCTCACAAAATTATAAATAAATCTAAAACATTGGTTCTCAATGGAAGAGTCAACATAACAAAAACTGTCACATTCTTCACCTAGTTCACTGTGCGAATGCAAGTTCGGACTGAAATAAGCGATTTCGCAGAAATCGTGCAGCGAATTTCGAGCAATAAGCTAAACTGCATAGAGGAATAAGTGCTGAGATGCTCCTCCTTAGCGTGCGGTCTCAAGGCAAACTATTACATCAATAATTTAATCCTAGAGGAAGAAAGACTAATGGAATTCCCCACCACCCTACGTGGCAAATTAGTCGTCCACTTATCCTTCCCATCGTTCCTCTGGTTTTCCTAACAACGCCATGCGTCCCTACGTCAATCATCCCATCAACACGCCTTCTACGACGCTTTCCCGCAACAATCGTCTTCAATATCTCCCTCACCTTTTTCCTCATCCCATTTACAGACGCCGCCAATTCATCTCTCGATACCGTCTTCCGGACACCACTTACAGGCTCATTTTTCCATCTGGGCTCTCTCTCTTTAAATAAGTCCCATTACGTCAGGGAACACATCTCTAGTCTATAATGGCACTGTGTCATTTTCCATGGTCTTCCGCCTCCGCAGTGAACGCCTGAGATGAAGTTAGAAAGAAAGCTTGTTTTAGAATAAAGGAAGAATAAAAAGTGTATACATATACATATATATATACATACATACATACATATATATTTGATCAATTTTGATCTGCGTAGGCGGAAGCAGTTTGAGGTGGGAAGGCGGAGTTGTATGCGTATACGTGACTTTATTTTATAATGAAATATTCGCTTCATAACCTTGAAGTAACATGGGTTTATTGAGAGATCTTTAAGGGAAAATGTCAATAAAATATCGATCCAATATTTGTGTTTTCCTTTAAGTAAAAATACAACTGTATCATTAGTGAAAGCTTTTGACCTAGCGGTAAAGTACGGAATTATTAGATTAGTTCTGAAGAAAAGTGTAGTTCCATCGAAAATCTTTTCACCTCATTTTCTTACGTCACACAAGCACGAAAGATTACTATTATATGAATATGTTATACTGTACATAATTATTAATTAATTCGTTGTACTGATAGTTCGGTGGCACTATGGTTTGCAAACTTTACATCATACTATAGTAATACAGCGTTAGAGTATTACAATAGAGATATATCCTAGCTACAACAATTTACTATTACTATTTATTCCGTACACAAGGTGAATTTTAGTTCGTGAATTGAAGTAAGGAAATGCGTGCTTTAGAGTGCGCCTTAATTTTGGTTGCTCGTAAGTGGTTTGAAGAGGCTGTATAAAAAAAGCATTTCTTTGGAGTATCGAGTATGCAGAGCTGTTTTCAGGAATAAAAGGCCAGTCTTAGAAAATGTCTTGGTTTAATAAGGTGTGGGAGGATTTCAATCCTTCCAAAGTATTCATATTGAAAGGGTTTTTCTTTGGTGTTCCTCTCCTTCTCCTAAGTATTGAGTAAGATTCATTCTTATGACATATTTAATTTTTTTAGCCAGAAAATCTAAGATTTGGAAATCTCGCAAAATTCCCTTCTCCCTCTAGTATTAGGCTCCATAGGATTCTACTCTTTGGTATTCCATCTAATATTCAATGGAAGTTATTTGGATGTAAACTCGGAAGCAAATAGCATTCAATTTCGGAAATGTGCTCTTTGTACGTATCAAATTATGCTGGAATTGGGCACGTATTCACACTACATTCATTGCACTTGTAATAGAGTTTTCGTGCTGCAAGTTTAACACTGTCACATCTCTCAAGGAAATTGCAAATATGGTTAGTTGGTAATCGTGCTGGCTGATAATATTCATGAAAGCGGATTATTCTGCTTTGCAAGGTTATGCGGGAGACCTGCGAGGATGACGACCTCGATGTTTCTGCTTTTGTTGAATGACCCGGAAACGGTTTGATAAGATGTGATTCTGTATCCCAGTTTTACGCTCAATTCGTTAGGAAATCACATGCAATTCTTACCTATATTCATTAAAATTTCTTTTCTAAGAATGTCCTTCAGAAAATTTAGGATTTTAGTAGTTTTCTCCTGGAAAAGCTTGTTTTAACTCCAATGCTCTTCCTTTTAGAATTCTAGATTTTATCCATAGTAATTTTCTTTTTTCTTTTCTGGCGAATAAACACTCTTATTATAATAGTAATTCATCCAAAAATTAATAAAATTTCCTCATTTATTGTTTAAACTTTGAAGCAAATCAGCTGGAATATGGTTGTGTTTAAATTAGCGAGTGTTTTATTGCATAAAATAAATCTGCAAAATCATACGAGTGCAATTCAAACTCTTCGTGGCTTCTTCTTCATCTCAGGTAACTTTTAAAATTTAAAATAATACTCTATCAAAGAGTTGCTTTCCTAAAAAATTACATTTCGTGAAAGTATTTGCAATCCACTATTTACTAACAGCCGGTAGGATATTGTAAAGCTTTTTACGAAGGACTGCAGGTAATATATTCGGGGTTTATTAAAGGTAAATTATCTCGCATAATGCTTGTATTCCTTGTCATGCAGTAATATCCAGGGATATTAGCTATAAAGTGTTGAGATAGTTCAAATAATATTTGTTTGGTATATTATATTCCTGAATATTCGCCGCGTGTTCTCAACATTCCTTCATTTCATTAAAATTTCCCTAACAATTCAATCCTCCGTTTCCTTTCCTGTTATTATGAATAATTCCTCAAAAAGTTTCCTTTCCGGATTTCTCTTGAGCATTAGATTTCCGTTTTGAGGCGTATGCGTCTTTCAACGAAGAGTAGATATCAAGCCTTTAATATATTTTCCCTCTTTCGTGAGAAAAGGCCCAGTTTTGTTTGCGTAAAAATTAAATGGTAAATATGCTATAGTACAAGAAGGGAAAGGTTGACTGCTGCTCCCCATTATTCACAGTCATTATACACTCCTAACGATTCGATTGACTCCTAATATCTTATATCAGATGCATGTATTCAATCCGTGCCATATTTACCAAACGTCCTCGTTCAGATCAGATTTTTATTGGGTTTTTAGCAACGCTCATCGGACAAACCACTTTCACAAATATGACCTATTTCTTTGAAATTTAAGTTTCCGTGGTTCGTGATCCCGCTAACTCCTCACCCACTCGGCAGAGCGTTCCCCATCACTCCGTATTGACAAACAAGGAAGATTTTTACCCGCCAACTTTATTTATTTCACCGATTTTGGCCACATTTTATGTTCCGCAGATCTCATAATGGCGGCCCTTCGAGGAGTAAACCCCCAGAAGAACTCTTGCTGACTTTATCTGTAATTAGAGTTTCGCCTGGGGAATGGCTCTCTAAAAATCCCGTCGTGTATCGGAAAATTGGCTTCGTTTCGAGTATAAAGGGCTCGGCTGCAGCTGGACCATGAGCATGCGGTCAAGTCAATGGCCTAACCCAATGGGAGAATTTTGGTGAAAAGATATAAAACCGCCAGTCTGTGAGAATCGTTCGCTTCCTTACGAACCTCGTTTCTCTTTTTCGCATCCAAACTTCGTATATGCTCCGTCCAAATCGAAAATGTTCAATCCGCCGTCCCACTCCACGCCTCCCACCACGTCTCCCCCAAAACTTCTATTCCTTCAGTTCCACGCTCGCCCGTTGCTTTTTTTACGACTTCTCGCAATGCCTTTCTCTGCGGCCGAACTCGCACTTCGTCCTCCGCGTGACCACGCCCCCCATTTTCCTTCATTCGCACGCATTTCTTTTCTCAAACGTCATAACTTTTACTCTTTTGCTCCATCAAGTTACAAACCTCCACTTAGCCCGGAAAGTCTCTAGAAATGAAATAATGTATCGAAGATGGACCCGAATCTTGAAGTTTGGTTACATTTTGAATAATTATGCTTCGATTACACAACCCAAGGACTGCCCAAGAAGATTCTGGATTAAATTCTTCTCGAATCAGAGGAAAAGATCGCGTTACATCCTAGACAAGCTCACGTACACCGTAGTTTTTGCAAGGAATGGGAATAACAGATCTTGAAATGATTTATTATTAAAATTATACATTTGAAGTGGGTCAAAATAGGTTGCGGGAACTTTTATCCTGGCATAAAAAATTTCGGCTTCCGTAATGTTACAATTATACCAAGTGGATAACGAAGCGAACTCGATGAATCTTCCACATCCTCATTTATTATTAATTATCGATATTTGCTGTTTTCACTATATTCCTCGACTTTATACATTTATTTAATAACATCAGTGTCATACATATTTTTTAGCGACTCTAATATTTGTCGCGGTGTTAGTATATTCAGTTACCCTTTTGTGCATTGTTTTCACAATGAATGAAAAGAATCTTTATTTAATTACGTTCATTGATAGGTCTTGCTCGTTTATTGACAAAACCCCAATTCCTATCTTTCCTACACCTACATCTCTCTCTAGAGAAGCATTTATATTCACAATATGAATATTATCATTATTAATAATGTTTTTACATGCTGCCTGTAAAAATAAAATGAATTAACACCAGATTTGCACGTTCTTCAATTACGATCCATGGGGGATTTTCTTATGTAAAATACAAATAGCAAAACAATATATTTTTAACTTTCTTTTTCTTCTTCTATACATATTTTAACAAATGAAAGAATTTACCATCTGAAAATTTGTACTGTTTGTTATTTTATCTATTTTATTCAAACTTTAAGAGGGAAACTATTGAAAATTTTCAAGACTACCACTGTTTCCCGCGATGCTTGACGGTGATTAATTTTTTCTCATTTAAGCTGTCCATACGCAACAGCTCTTCCCTTCTTTTCCTTTTTTAAATCACCTCTCTTTGCTTAATTCATTAATTTTCCCTTCTTCTCTGAGTGGCACTCCACCGTTAAACTCACTCCTGACGTTCTATCCTTTTTTGAATCTCGTTATTCAACTTTTTCCACTTTTCACGTCCGCTTTTTATATTCCTCCGACTTCCAGATTTATGTAACCCATTATTAACGCCCATTTCTCATTTCATTCAATACAGATACTTTTTCCACTCGCCTTTTCTGTTTACTGTTTCTTGATTCCTTCTCCGTTTCGATGGCTCAATTTAAATTCACTCACGTTTTTAGAAAGTGAAAATTAAAGTTTTTTACAAAACATGATAATAGTTTTTATAGCCTATATGTTTAGTGTCTAATGGATGTAAGTAATAGCCAATCTATTTGTACACATTCTGAGGTAATTATTGTAAATTCTACACAAGGATTACTTGATGTTACGCATAAATTTAGTGATTATTATAGTAACAATAACGATATTAACTTCTTTGCTGGAAATAGGAAGATTATCCCAATTACGTCCATTTATGTAATTATTATCATAAAAGAACACACACAACCTTTACCTAACCAGAAAAATTCGATCAGCCGGGACTCGAACCCGGAGCATTGAGTTAGGCACACTAGCACGCAATAATTCTGACATCAGGCGTGCAAATATGGTGAACATATTGCGTAAGATTTAATCATTTCATTTACAAAATAAGTTAAAAATAATCTGGAACGAAGGCTTTCGCTGTAAGTATCCATGTTGACTGTTTTCGGGCACAGCGTTGTTTGTCGAAGGGCGACGACGACGTTTCGCCAGCGCTTCTGCTGGCTTCTTCAGGTCGGAAGTGGACCTGAAGAAGCCAGCAGAAGTGCTGGCGAAACGTCGTCGTCCTTCGACAAACAATTCTGTGTGCCCGAAAGCAGTCAGCAAAGTTAAAAATAAGTTTGAAAATGTGTATCTCTAATGATTTACTTTCATTTTAACAGTTGAAATCAACATTACAAGGATATTTGAATAAAGGAGAAATTATGAATTCGTGTATAACAGCAGGATAAAAGTTTTCTCAATTTTTGGGACGGAACTCCTATATATTTGATGACGTCCTAAAATCTTTCCATTTACTAAAAGCCTCACTATGAGCAAAACGGCTATATCTTTGACGATAAACTGAGATATCATTGAGTAACATATATACAGGCAGAAAATTTCTCTTCAGAGAATAACAGCAACGGATTATGGAAAAAACTAACTACTAAATCAGAAATTACGCTCACTGCTGTAAGCATGTTTTAGTTGGAATGGCTGGATTAATGTTTCTAGTGCTCTCCTCTTTCTTTCTGTTTACTCAAGGTCATTGCTGAAGCAATAAAAAAGATCATTGTCGCTCAAAACTACTGAGGAAGAGAAGTTTATTATTATTTTTACAATCTCTATGCATTTTATGTGATCTCAAATCGAGATAACAACGGTATTTCGCTTCTACACAGTGCAAAATAATCTCTGAAAAATACTGCATTATTAATTTGATCAATGTGAGAAAATGTTTTATTAATTCCCATTTCATTAATCTTCTTTGCGTCAGAAAGTTCGGAAGGCGTGGACGCTCAAGTATATTTTCTTACTTTGAAGGTGAAAATTTATTGATAAAACTTATTTACAACCAACTTGCCAGCTAGTAACGTACGCAATCTTCGAAAGAAAACAAAAAAGCGATACAGGGAAATAGTCGCCAGGACTGATAGTTATTTCGGGTCGATTTTCCTCGAAGTATTAGAGAAGCTAATAGCTTTCCAGGTTAGTTAGGGATATAAGTGTTTTACACCCCCTGCCACGCGCCATTGGCGGTTTACAGGGGTTAAATGTAAATGTAAATGTAAACTTCGCGGCTATAATAAAACCCTTTCTGATGGCTCAATAAAACACCTCCCTTCCGAAGAATTTTTGAAGATTTTATGAGTTAGCTTTCACCTGTTTCTAGTAAATCTTAGAGTTAAGTTTTATTTTTGGATTGCCGACTTAATTCGTATGAGTGATCATATGATTATTTTCGATACGATTAGTGCATTAATGCCATTCCGACAAGTGAAGCAGTGAGAAAAAAGCCTCTCGAACGTGCCAATAAAATTAATATTAATTCCTAAACTCTATATATGAAAAATGAAATTTAAGGGAGAACCGCTCTTTCCTTTTAGAAAGAGGTCAACTAAATTCAAGTGAAATGACAGATATAAAAAGACGTCTAGGTATGTGCATTATGCCTCAAGCGGCTGAATGGTTCGGCAAAACCGTGCCTGCATACTACCTCATTAGTCGGATTGGAAAATGATCCATGTAAAATCGTAGCCGGCCACCTATTGAATTTCCTCTTCCTCCTCCAATTATTCGCTCAGCAGTTTGAAAATCGGAATGTTATTCGAAAGGGTGATGCAGAGTAAAGGGACTTGCATAACGAGTTCAAACGCATTGCTCTTTTGGTCTTTGACTCAGGATGTGTATTGATTTTCGGATACCTCGAGGGTTGGGTGCAAATCTCCGAAATGCTCTCTGATATTTCAACAATAGATTCTATTTTCGGCTTCGACTTGTCGAGGAAAACAGGAAAGAAAAATTCGAAAAGAGAATAATCCGGAGCGAAGCGCTCCATATGCAGGACTCGAAAAAGAGCTGCGCATTCATAAATATTCATGCTCATTCCCCCTCCCGCGCGCATATCTGCTTCGGTAGTAGTACCTACTATTTATAGGCATTAAGGAGGAGTTACGTGATCGGCATTCGAGGGAATTTCATATGCAAACGCACGCGTTTCGTCACCGCATCTTTTCATCTTCTCTTTGACGAAAATGGACGTGGCATATAGATATCGCCGCTCAAATTATGGGGCGGTGAGCTACAAAACAAAAGAAGTTCGGAAATAGTGAGCGGAATTGACGGCGCATTGAAATGTTTCGATATTTATCTGTCTCACGAAATTGGTGCGTATTTCGGGAGGTGTAACGGTATTGGAGATATGAGTCATCCACGTCTTTCAACGAGAGAATTCATGACGTACGCCTCTTCGCGTTTATAAAAAAATAGATCGGCTGTCAACTCTCAATTTCCAGAGTTGGTTGATTGCACAGTGCACATACCCAGGGGAGAACGAGTCGTGAACTTGAATGTGTCTTCCAACATACATAAGGCGTGCAGTTGATGTCTGTCGACAATGTAATGTACTGTTAAAAGCTCTTCGATAGCTTAGACTGTTTCACACATACTTATCCCAACAATTGCGACTCGAACTCAAGACCTCCTTCGCTAAAGGCGAACGCGCTACCTACCTGGCTTTCCTGAGTGTTTGGGAATAGAAGTAGGTGCTATTTTAGAGTTTGTATTTTTTGTTTAATATCCTTTATATTTGTAGCTTAAGTAATTGATATAGTTTTATTTAATTTAGTATTCTTTACTGTTTAGTTAAATTCATTTCACATTAGTTAGTGAATACAAACATCCTAGCTTCTAGCTTTGTTATATGATAGCTGCTGGTCAAATAAAATAAACATTTTTATATCTCAGTCTTTTTATCACTAAAATGCTCCAATTTAATAATATTCTCTCAAAGACTTCCATAATAGGAATATTTGTTGATTCGCATAATGTTATAGTTTATAAGAAATCGTTAAATGAATTTTACTTTTCTTTCGTAACGGACATTTTTGTAGAGTTAATCAGTTTGTAGATAGTAAAAAAACAATGAAATAATTCCCTACTAGGTTACATCAACCAAGATTCCGTATCCAGTAGTTATCGCAGTTTACTTTGTGGGTAAAACTAAGAGTTATAGGAGTTAACTATAAGAGTTACCGTAAGCATATTATGTAATCACCAACTCACAAGCAATTTTGTATAAAATACCTAAATTATAATTCACGAATGGTTAATTCTCAATCGTTAGCATTTCCAAAGGATAAATTAAGCTATTTATTACCAGCAAAAATGAATATGTAAAGGAATAATATATCATACGCATGCCTTTTTAATGCTAAATTTTAAGCATCTCTCACGGTTTTATTATTTATCATTCGCCAGCTAATTTGAAATTATCTGTTATGACCCTTAGCAGAAGTGATTCGCAAATGATAAATTTATCTTCTTCACTTAGCGCCTCAAAAGATCTTGAGTTATGGCGGAGTAGTCAGCGCTTCATTCCTTGAATATTCATGAGGAAATTAGAATTTTAATTGTGTAAATAATTCAATAAATGAAGATACGTACTGCCGTTATGAAAGATATTAGAACCTACATCTTGATGTATAAATTTCCTTCTCATTCCGTCCTTGACTTCTTCAGATGCATTTCCATATTAACCTTTTCAAAGTCAGGGTCACAGGGTCCCCGCAAATCTTCCCTCAGTGTCTTAGGAAGATGCGCGGTAAAAGCATTTGATGCGGTAACATTTTTCCCTTCTTCCAAGCTGGATCACAATTCAAACTACTACACATGAGGAAAGAGACTTGACATAAGATATGGCTATGAAGTTGGAATAGGCTTATATACCTAAATGAGGTAGACATAATTCGTAGAGAATAGAGAGATCTGTGCGTAGCAGGCTATTTCAAAGTGTTGCACTGGAAAAGGCGGTAGGCTTTTATGACCTCTTCAAAGCACCATCCGGCCTCTCTTACTCCGTTCACTCGTCTTGAGGAGGCAAATTTCCCCATTCTGCGAATTGGCCCATAAAGTGGACGTGTGGGAGTCTGCGAATCTGGAATCGACTCTAATTTCACCCGTTGCTTGTGGGAACCGACGAAGGAAATTTGCGCTTTATTGCCCTATTCATCCACGACAAGGATCTACGGGGGTTGTTTCCCTATCCTTCGAGACGATAAAGCATCTCTCGTCATTATTTATTTTTTGACTCTTGTATTTCAGACGGAAACGACCTGGAACGTTCTTAAAAAGGATCTCGAGCAAGGCCGCGTGAAATGTTCCACTTCGTCGCCTTTCTTCACTAAGAAGTTCTTTCATGAAAACCGCTTTCTTGGGTGCACAGTTCACGGAAAAAGAGTAACTGTAACGGAAATTTTTAATTTACAGGGTCGGAGGATTTTCGCCAACTCCCGAATACGATTTCCGTGCTGTTGCTTACTTTCTTTAATCTCCTCGTTGCGTTGGTAGAGCATGCTCATTCACGCATGTATTTTATCATAGAATTTCGCAGAAAGGAAATTCAAACTTCGTTAAAAATCCATATCAAAGGATGCTTCTGTGCAATAATATGCAAAACTTGTTCATACTTCAAATTGGAATGGTATAAGAAACTAGAAATAAGTATACAGTGAGTCATCTGTTGACGAAATATTCTCACCGCGAACAAATCTGTTTTTCGGGCGAAAAAAGTCTCGGTAACGAACGATGCATCGAAATTCGAACTCGCGAGTCGGAAACGATGGTTATGGGCAAGGTTTGAGTTTCGGTGATAGAGCATCAATCGCGAACCTAAAGGTTAAAATCGATTTGAAAATGGTGACGTCATGCTGCCAAGATTTGCCACATCAGTTGAAGTGAAATAAGAATAAATCCACATATTTCACAATAGTGTTTCGACACTCATTGTCATAAGTTTTAGAATGATAATCTTTGTATAGCATTTATGGAAAGGGTGAGGTTTTGGCCCGAAGGAGGGGTATCAATGTGGTGGTATGTAGAATGAAACGTGTACGAAATTAGTTTTGCAAAAGTTTAAATAAACAATAATTCGGGGTACAGGAACGATTTGATCTTTTTCAAATTGACTCGCATGGAAAAAATGTTTAGTTTTAAGAACGTTTCGGATGAAGAACGGCGTCCATGAACGAATTCAAATAGTAAGCCGAGCCTCTATTGTACATATTTGAAATGTATGAAATTGTATATTGTATAATTGTAAATCGGAAGCAAATTAATTGATTCTAAAATGTTACTCTCAGCTAGTTAGATACAAATTATTCAGCAATTCATTCTTTAAGGAATTCAGTTTCTATAATAACGCTGCATAGTGGGTAAAATAATGAAGAAGTAACTAACTTGCAGCTTTATGATTGCAGAAAAGCTACGACGGATTAATGTATCTCTGAAAAGGAATTATTTTCAAACAAGTGTCAAAAGATAAATTAAACCAGTATATTTAATACTTTTACATTTTCGCCCGTCTCGTAGAATATTGTATAATACAATAACTATAGCTGATCACTCTACTATCTTAACTTCCTAGTTGAAGTTGCATTCGCACTATTTTATATTTAGAGGGACAAAGTAGAGCAGCACGTGCTCCAATGTTTACCGTTTACCGTAGCATTTGTTTGGTTCATCTTGTTCTGGGACGAGACAGAAGTAACAACAACATGACATGTCTACTGGTACAGTTCGTGTGTTCTCGACCCGATTCCTTCACGTATAGAGACCCATGGTAATCCAATTTACAGTAGACTTGCATCGATTGGAAGAAGCGCACCAGAAGAATGCGCTGCCGCCAATCCATAAGAGTAAACACGTAATGAAAGAATAGGAGAGACGAAGGCCGGCAATTGCTGCCGACTTTAAAAGGTGCGGAACGCGGCGTTGCACAAGACGGAAGCTGAATGGGATGGCGAACGTCGGCGGCGTCTTCAAACTCACCAAAGGCGTCTGCTTGGGTTGAAATGCTCGCGAAAGGTTTATTTCCTGTTTGGCTCTTTACAATCACACCCTTTTCCTGCAGAAGTGGAGTTCTTCGGCGCAAAAGTTGCAAGAGGTGCTCGATGGAAGCCTTAAGAAAGATCTTGGATCGGATCCAGTGAAGAAAAAAGATGAAAATGGAAGTTTTAAAATTAAAGGAACGTGGTTTACGTAACTAGGATATTAATATTGCTTGTCTGTCGCGAAGTAGGAATTATGTTTCGCTTTTCTCTTTGTGAGGAGTTGAGGATATTTCGAAAGTGATTGCGATTTTGCGGATTAGCTTCTTTTTCTTATGAAGATTCTTGAGAAGAGTAAGGCTTCCTAATCTTGAAGATTTTTTTTGTTATCTTCAAAGAAAATTATATGGTGCACTTGGATTTTAATTTTCTTTATAGATCTCGTTTCATTCAACAGGCGGTATCAGGAAAGAATTTTATCAAGGGTCCTTCTTCGCCAAAAAAGCTTCATTAATTACAGCCTCGATCTTTAGCGGTTCCTCATTTGATCCTTTTTTTGTATAAATACTTTTTTTCCGCGAACGATACTTAAAAGTCAGCGATTACCAACCAAAATAGGGTGCATACCCCCCATGTAACTTGCAGGTTACACATGTAGATGTAGTTTTTATCATGGTAGGATTTCGACACTTAAGATTAATAGTAGATTCAGGGCGGAATTAAATGAAAATTCAACAAAAAGTAGGAGGACATAACCATGAAAATATCTTTCACGTTCAGGAAAAAGATATGTAGATAATGCAATGTTAGAAGTATTACATATCTGATTGCTTTAAATGCCATAATCATTCCATGGCCAGATTGACTTATCAACCTTTTCTCGAAAAGGTATTTGGTGTGATTGAATCATTCTTCACTGATAATTCGAAGGATCAGGATTTCTCTAAGGGAGAGCCAGTTTAAAACCAATCAGAGTCTGAAACTTACGAGAGCTCGTGTAATATAGAGGACCTATGAATGAAATATATTGAAGTTTGAGTGGAAATCCGAGTATTTCATAAACACACAAATCCATGCTTCCCGCCTGCTTTTGAAAGTCTACGGCTTTCACCTGAGACTATAAATGCATGAAAGTAGCAACAGAATAGATAATTACTATCCATATCATTTCATTCTTGTCAGAATTATCAGTCAATGTTTGAAACTTCTCTCTCCAAAATCCGATCCGCCTGAACATTCCGTTCCTCTTTTCTTCCACTCGTATAAATCATCCTAAAAAGGCTTAGCAAATGTTTCTCTGTGACATAACGAACGAGATTATACGTTAAAGGGTCGAGTTCGGCGTGTGACTCGTAGGAGGCATAATAATCGCCTTTATCTATGACAGCCATCTCTTCCGCCAGAGGCGAGTGCAGGAAGATCTCGATTTCCTCAAGTACAAGAACCCGTCCGTCCGGCGGCAAGGATGATGTCACCAACCGCGTCCGCAAACAAACGTGCCTCGTGAATGTGTCACAACCACCGAGGGGCGTCGGTGTCACGTTTTTAAGCGCCATCCACGGCGTCTGTTCCCTTCTTACACTGGACGCACTTCCTCGCTCCGGACCCATTCCAACAGCTGCTGCCCGATCACCTCCCTTTGCAAAGTTCCTCACGCTGCGGTGGTTTCCAAGGGGCGTAAATATTGCGGAGGAAATGAATACCCCCGATCGATACTTCGGTGGGATCGGGTTCGAGCCTTGGAGTGGGTTTTTTATGGCATAGCAGATTTTATGGGCCCAGCTAAAGCTCATGGCACTCCGATGTGCAGTACGGAGGAAACACGATTTAGAAAGAAATTAAATAGGATTGGGCGTTTTCCATACCAGCGATAATAATAGCTGAAATAGCAACAATTGTATTAATCAAAGCAACGATGATTTGAAATAATTATTAGAAAGAATTTCAAGAATTAACAAAAATTAATATTATTACCCTCACAATCAGATCGCTGGGAATGTTTTCGGAAACTGTACTTTTTCTAGCCAAAATATGTCTGTTGAGCCCATACTAATAACTTGTACGGATTATATAGTTCAAAATGAACTGAAGAAACACTAAAACCATCCGCCAAGTTAGGGACAAAAACTAAACAGCCGTAAACTGCTTGCAAATGTGCGTATTCATATCGTCACTTTATATTCAAACTAATCCCAGTGCGGCAACACGATTATTAATGCTACGAATGTTACTCCAGGCCTCAGGATATCACAAATGGAACTACAGAATCGAAGTCCGAAATATTCCAGTTGTATTTTTGTTCGACTACTTCGATTCTGTAGTTCCATTTGTGATATCCTGAGGCCTGGAGTAACATTCGTAGAATGCGTATAGAGAAATTTGACTACTACTACAAAAGGTAGAATGCGTATAGAGAAATTTGACTACTACTACAAAAGGTAGAATGCTTATAGAGACATTTTACCTAAAAGTGTCTAGTTTCAAAAAGATTTGCATTTTTTGAAGCTAGACACTGAACTATGAAGTATACATTGTGAAAACTCTTAGGAGGTAGTTTATCGTAATTTAGCTGTAATCTGTGCATATTATTTCTAAATAAATGCAGTGATAGTGCGACCCAAGCAGCAGTTTAGCACATAATAAGAATTACATCATGAAAAACATTTCTATTTTATTTTAATGGTTGTGTTTACAATGCAGCACAATAAAAACGTGTTTATTGGCCGAAATTGGGACTAGTAGTCCCGTGCTTACGTGAATATGAGGTATCCTGTATGTATCGTCGGACATTTCCTAGACAACCGGACAAGAAAAGCAATTAAGTTATGTTCCTATACGATACAGGACATTTGGTGAACCTCACGGATGTTACCCAAGGGAGGGTTGCACAGTAAAGGATACTTCTATTAATAGTTTTTCCACCAGGTTTTTCTCGTGTAAGGTTTCTATCGCCTCTAGTGTACAAGTATCCTTAAATTACACTAACGTCGCAAGGATCCCGGGTCGTCTTTTATTGTAGATTTTCTACGAAGACTAAATTTAATTGAGATGTTGAGATTTGCTCCTCTAAGGGTGTTTCAGCCCTATAAACACGCTGCGAATTCGAAAACCTTTACGATACATCGTGGTTTCGTCACCCACGCCCAATTTAAGATTGTTATTACTTAGCCCGCGGCTTGAGTTTCCAGGGCGTCTCGGTATTTGAAAACTATCGATCGGAAAGATATTAATCGAGGATTTATGTTGCATAATGGTAGGTTCTACGGAGGGCGGGGTATGTTACTTTGTCCGTGATCGCCGAAAGAAATAAATCTCGCGCATTTCTTAAGGCGGCGTTACCTCAATGCGTGGTTGTAGACCGCTCTTTTCTTACGCATTTGGAAACTTTTAATTTCGAGAAATTTGCTCATGTTATCATATATCCTGTTTCCACTCCTTCTGTGGATAGCTGACCCAACGGTTGTTCATCACGCTGGGAAATTCCTGGTGCGTTGCATAACGTGGTGAACGCCTTTAATTTTAGACTGGTTTTCCTCGTGGCGCTATTATTTCTGCAAATCGATTATTATAACTGGATTTCGAACATTCATGATGTCTATCTTTAAAATGGCGAATGGATATACGATTCATAAATATCTCCACTGTATTTGCAAACCATGATCTTTTATGGGCGACAGGTTGGGGAATTATCTACAGTATCGAGATCTGAAACATTTTCTGCTACTATTCTGTCATGGCTTTGCGACATTTTCCATTCTTAAAAATGTTGAAGGTTCTAATTTCTTATACATTTTAGCAATTATCCTCTCTTAAGTAGGTAATAGGATTGTTAAAAGTGCTGCGACAGTGATGTTATTTCGTACATGGGCCTCCACCGGGAATCGAACCGGGGACTACCTTCACCAAAGGTGAACGCGTTGCCCACTTAGCTATACGGAAGTCCACCTCTGTCTGTTGATTTAGCCGCTAAAATACATATCTGCCTATGAATAAACATAGTCCTCTCGATACTTGGTTTCAAAACATATGGAGGTATTATAGACTATAACTTTATGATAAAACTAATGTTTGAGTCTTTTATAAGTTTGAATCTCTTTTACAAATATCAATTTTGCATTAATTTGAAGTACTTTTGCAACAGTAATTTATATTGCTATCACAAATTTCTGATGAAATAATGTTTTTAAAGCTTGAGAATAGCTACAATACGATTATACATTCATCGGTTTACACATTAAATGGACAGATATCGTTAGAATGATTCGAGCAGATGATATGTTAGGCTGTTTTGTATGAAACAATGAAACTAACATCTGCATAGGCAGTTTTGAGTTATTCAGATTTAGACGTAAATCTGAAGTGATCCTTTGAATAATCAACGTTGCGTTCATCATAGATTAATCTAAGTAAAACACATCAGTGTTTAACGAGATTGCTCTTGATATACACACATTCGCCAGGTCTGAACTAAGCATCATCACATCGTACATGAATGGATGGGAGGTATGGTTCGTTAGAGGACTTCAAACAAAATTATTCATCTGTTATCAGCACTTCATTTAAAAGACCATAGTACCATTATTTCATTTCGTTTTCTCTATAATCATCATTACTTTACCATCGCCTGCGGCGATTTCTGACGTATATCTCATTATTTCACCCTTTTAAATTTGCCAACACCGCATTGGGTGCAATGTTTTCTCCCGTGACACTGAAAACGCGCTTATTGATTCCTACTCCATCATCATTTTCAAAATTTCTCCTCAATGGACTTCGGCATGCGATCATTATCTTTCTGGAGCGAACTGGAGGAAAAGCTCTCCGTAGATTTTTCAGCGTAAAAAAAGGGCTGATGAGCATTAGAAATATTAATTCGGCGAATCTTTAGGGATGAGAAAGGATATGCGAAAGATGCTGCCCGGCGACACGAAACAAACGGAATTAATAGGTCGTGAAAAAAGAGATATCGATCTCTTTTTTATTAGATATGAGAGGAGTATTTCTCGGATTCGACCGATAGGGAGCAGCGTTAATTTTTTAACTGCTTCCTTTGCCTCTATCGTCCTTTCCGCCTTTCTCATTAGTTCGGGCCATTAAGCGAATCGGCGCGGGAGGAGTAAATTAAAAGGAGATATTGTTAAGCGCTATGTTGTCGAGAGAAATCGTTAGCGATGGAAATGGAGAGAAGGGAAAGGGTGAGGGGAAACGGTAATGGACTCGAAAGCGGGTCCATTTCTCGTATATCGTTCGGTTGGAAAGTATTTTATTGCGTAGAATTTGTATTTTGTGTGTGGCTCCGTTTCGGCTTCCTTGGTTGCAGGATATGTGGTTCTTTTCGGGATCCGGCCCTCCAGGCTTAAAATACACGAAAAATAAGTAGAACTATGAGAGAATAACGAAGGAATATTTAGTTAGCTAGTTTGATTTAATAACAGGGCATCTTGGGGTCATGGGAACATATCTGAAGCAGAGGTTCAGGAAATCTTCTAGCATAATCTTTGTGTTCACTAATATTTCCAGAATATGTAATAAGCATACAGAGTGAAGCAATGTCAGCTCCTCAGACTTCACAGAGTTGCAGAAAGTAAGTATCCTTTGAATTATGAATTTAATGGTCAGTGGCAAAATTTCCAAAATAACTAAGACGGACATATATTCTTAAAATATACAAGATTTTAATCACATAATTCTGTCTCCAGTTTTTAAATCTAGCTGTTGAGGGTTAGTCGGGTAAATTTCCTGTCACTACCTGTGATTATTATATTCACATACATATACACAAAAGTTATGTATCCTTATATAATCGAGGCACAAATGCTTTCGGTAATAATTTAAGTGGTACGATTCGGAGGTCAATGATCCTTGCCAGAGCAGAGGAGGATTTTCGTTTTCGTTTTATCTCTCCTCAAACGTCCGTCAACGACCTTCGCTTATGGTGGTGCTTGACCACATTCTCTTCGAGCCAGAACGTACGTCGTTCCTCCTGCTTATTTACCTCGTGGTTTTGTTCCATGAGTGGAAACTTTTAATTATTCGGACACTTCCAACGGTTACTCTCCAAATAGTTTCCTTAGTTCATTGGGGTCTTTCTTGATCTGGTTGCGGTTTTACGTTTATTAAAATAAAATTTACCTCCATCGAATAATGTTATGCATCGACTATGTATATAAACTTTGTCGAACGTTACGTGGAAAGGAATCATACCTTAGTAATAAAGTAATATTTAATTCAATAATAATTAATGATTAGCATTAACCCCATTCACCGCGGGTCAAACGAATTATTTTACATGCAGATATTGATCTTTTCAACCCAATTAGTAGCTATTTATGTGATGACTTATGAAATTTTATAAATAAAGTTACCTGATTGGGCCTCCGGATAGCCAAGTGGTTCGACTTTGATGAAAGCGGTCCCGGGTTCGATTTTTGGTGGGAGCTTAAGTGTGAAATGGCCGTAGCTGTTGAAATACTTCTATAAACTACTTCAACTATCTTTATTTACTACCATATTTTCTTTTTCCCTAAATATGTAACAGTTTACTGTTGCTTGCCATAACTTTAAATGGTATATTAGGCTATAAAATAAATTACGTTGATTGTAATTTTCGTAATTTGAACGTTCTCTCCATAAAGTTTTATAAAATAAAATTTTTCATCACCTCAAATTTCGCTATGCTAAACTTGGTATCCTTCCGACTTCTCAAAGGTAATTATTTCCTGCACCGAGTCTTGCACGTATGAGTAGTAGAACCTGTCTCCTTGAAATTAAATTTTTCATTTTACCGCAAATATTGACGAAGGAAAAGAAAATTGCGTTGAATTCCCTTTCCATAAATACTCACCAATGGTTTCTTATTTTAAAGGTTCTTGTTTCGAAAATATATTTGTTTATAATGAATAAAAGGCTACAAACATATTGTCGATTTTTAAGGAAAGGTAGTTCTTCGTAAAATACTGTATCTGCATTTCTGCGTTATCTGTTTGTTTAAAGATATATGAGAGTGGTAGTGATTATTAAAGCCTGTGTATCTTTGTTAAACTTTTGCTGATAATATACTTGCATTAAGGTTGCACAAACTTTGAAATCTAGCATGCTATACGAATGTTTCGATGCTTCTATAACTTACTTGATCTTTGGTTTTTCATTATGACGATTGTTAGACTTCTCAGAAATTTTGGAACGTAAACAACCCTCTAAGGGTATAATGTCAAGTTAGGAAATCATTGCGTCGAAAAAAGCGTCAGAAAAACTGCTGATGTTCATTAGCCGCACGAATCAGATATTACATCTGTGTGTAATTACGGATCCCATGTTTATTTTTGAGGTAATTAGGACCTCTTTTGATCGTCCGAAATCTCAATCGAGGGAAGAAAAAAAACTGTAAATGAACGAAATAAAGGCACTTCCTTAGGCCGAGCAGGGGGAGGCATGAATTCGGCGGGATAATGAATGGCTGAGGGGAAAAATTCCCGGATTGCTGAGGGAGGGAAAAATTAGGCCGGAACGTCATGATTTGGTACGTCGAGACTGGAATTGAAAAACAAAGTAAAAGTCGCCTGTGGAACGAAAAGGAAAGGGAGTCCATCCCGAAGAAGAAACAAGAAAATTTTTGGTAAGTAGAGCGGTGAAACAGAATCCACGATGAAGCCATTTTCTTTTATTATTCTCTTAGATGACTTTTCACTCATGCAATTTCCGTTGTAATTAGAGATTTTATCTTTCATAAAATTAAACCCATAAGTCTTCTCGAACTAATTAGATGCTATCATTTTGAGTCGGCATTAGTATGATGATGAAACTTATTCCTAGCACTGCTCTGAAAATCTCCACCCTTTAAGATTGAAGTTGTAAAACTTTGCCGTGTCGTCTTGCTTAATTTTCTTATTACAATTTCACATTTATGCATGCATTGATTCACGTGAAATAGTCGAAATGATTGAGTTAAAATTGTTAGGATAAGTGTTTAAGAGTTCATAGAATTTTTCAAGGCGGTAATTTTTTGTCACATCGATGAAACATTTTTAACATGATTAGTTTTGAGAGACGTTTTTGTTCAAGGAATTGCTACGTCATAAGTCATATCGCCGGAATAAGCAGAAAATTAGGAATATTGTAATTACTTTCATTATGGTTTTTAGTATTCAAATTAATTTTGGTCTTAACCTTCCTATTTATTTTTATTTTATTATCAGTGGAATATATTACTTAATTTCATTAATAAATTTACTAATATTTATTTTTATTAGAGATTTTTATTTATTTTATTAGAGAAATCATTGTCAGAAATATCATATTTTCCACTCTGAAATTTATTTTTCCTTATCGCCTTTTAGGATTTTTCTCACTGTGATTCAAGATTTTATAGAGATAAAACCAATTTTGCCGCCCTAGCAACTTGCTCATGCATTTCAGACTTATTAAGATATGTGCTTAATTATAAAGAAATTATGGAGTTATACGATATGAGGGCGTCGTTTGCGATGATAAACAAATATGCAAAAAGCAAGGTTGGCGTCATCTCGCTTATGGGAGTTTTTATCGCTTAGGAATGAGGCAGAGTGAAAAAAAGAAAGTTAATTACAGCCGCCTACCTATTAACATGCATCAATTTAGAATTTCGATATGATAATTTACTTGATAAACTGTAAGCTCATAAATTGTAACTCAAATTCAGTTTTACGTTTTGAATAGCCCGAGGCTTAGGGAAATACTCTCGTCGCAAGAAATGACAGGTGGATTATGAATGGACAAAGCAGGTAAACAGAGGAGAATTTTATGGTTTTCTTAGGTAATTTGATAATATTTAATGAAGTGAAGGTGTCAAAATGAGCGTAGAATGAATGCCCTTTCAGCGAACGTGAGTTTGCACATTGTGAGAAGGTGTCAAGTGCGGAGTTTCAAAAGATTTAAGAGTAAAGCAATTTCGGTCTCGAGAAAGATTAAATTTGCGCAAGTATTAGAACCAGTATTGCATCTCTGGCAGTGGAGGAAAATGGTAAATAAAGGATCAATGGACAGGCGGCGTCTTTTGTCATAGATTGGAGAAGTTCAAAGTCGGTGAATTTTCTAGCAGAGTACAAAGGTAGACTTTATAGGAAAGTTTTTCTTCACGGAATGCTCAAGTAACATATAAATAAAGGTTAACAGAGACCAGTATAAATAGTTACTTATCCATGGAATGGTTAAAGCGCGAAAGAATATTGTGTAATTTTTAGTAAGAACGAACTTCCTCGTCTACTGCAGCTCAAGAATAAAGATCACATTAATAATTCAGTCGTGCCTATAAGAAGTATCAAACATCCTAACTTAATTATTTATTTAAATATTTTAACTCAAACAGGAACTCAATTTTCCTAATACTTTTTTGTTGCTTTACGCTTCAATGTTGTTGGAAATCATATCTCTGACAACTTTAGGAAGCATTAAATTCTTCCGGTACTTAAACCACTATTATTTCTCTCATGCTTAAACTCTTCTTGGATCTGAATTAAAGAATTCTGAAGCAAGGAATGTTGATTTTTAAAATATGCTTATTCTGGTAATTAAAATAATGCGATCCTTTTTTGCTATATCACACAGTAAATCTTCGTTTTTCAAACAATTTCATGTATATATTCTTCTGATTTAGCTTCCTATTTACTCAATGCAATTGCTGAGTGAATGTTTTATCTGCTCATTTCTCGTATTTTCTGCCAAGAAAAATATTACTCAGACTGAAATATCTTTACATCTTTTTCTTTGTTGTCAGACAGCATAAAAACAAGCTAGAAATTATTACGGTTCCACATGACTCCTTCAAAGCAACCTTTTATCTTTTGGAAAGGTTGCTATATATTCATATACCTCACGGTTCACCGCGTAAAATAACGTGTCAGGATTAGTTACGATGAATAATCTAAATAAATTTTGCGAAGTCACTGACCTACTTTGGGTTCTCTCGGCTTACTGAGTACTTATCGTCCTAGGCCCATACATTGTAGGCACGTGCTCCGCATTTACCAAACTAGAAACATCATTCCTCGTATAGCAATGCATTCGTACCCGCTCAACCACTGTTAAGCGGATTTGTAACTCAAGGATATGCTATTTGTGAGATTAACGACTAGATTCTCAGCCGCTTACACTACTGTCCGTATACTTACTCCGTATACTTACTTGATATCAACTTCCATTTCGTTATTTTATTTCAATAAAGGCAGAGCGTTCTTTCATCAGTTGAATTTCAGGCAAACGTAACGGCAAACCCTATTGGAGAAATATCAACAATATAATTTACTGAATGCCAATGTTCCTTGCACAGCAAGAATCATCTGATATACATACATACGCTGCGAGCCACGTTTCGACATGTGGCTGGAGAAATCACCTGGATCGGTAATCGGTAGGACCAGCGGCATGATATATGAATCGTGCATTTAAAACTCCTTATCTTCAGAAAATTATTTGAATAGTTTTTTTCAGCGAGAGAACTGTAAGAAGCTTAACTTTTGATCCATCCAGTACGGTTCGTACATATTTTTGTTCGGCTACTAAAAAGAAAGAGAGAAATCATTAGAGAGAAGTAAATCTTACGGTGGTAGAGTATGGAATGATGGGATACGGTTTCACAGAAGACACAGGAAGATGAAATTGCAAGGATTGGTACTGCCAATAGGTAACCCTGATAAAAACAATGACATTCATTAATAATCATATGTATCGTACCTTACGGACTTTTATTGCGCTAATATTTTGTATACCCGTAATTAAAGCAAAGGCAAAATGTACCAGTCGGACTCCTGTCCGGACACGTTTGTTAATACTTGTAATGGATACCTGGAACACTAATATATACTGATTACATTTACTTAGGATTAGCGATGATGGGTTATAGTGAAATTACTAGGAATCATTGTTCGCAATCATTTAATTTACAACGAAATAAAAAAACTTGATAGAGGAAATTATAGTAGGTTACAAATAGTACAGAATTAATGACAAAGTTAATTAATTTAACGCAGCAAAAATTTGGAAAATTTGAAAAAAAACAACACTTGAAAAGTGTATTAAATTATATAATATGAAATATTATTGAAAAGAACAATTATGTAGAGGACATTCACGTGTTTAAGTTCTCGAGTGTTTATTTAACGCATTTAATGCGCATTTATTTATATCTGAGAGGGATGGGAAAGTGGCTGAATGAGTGCTGAAAAGGAGCGATGGATAGCAAAATTCATTTGGGTGGGAAAAACGGGAGTTATAAAATGGAACGCTCGAGATCACGCTCAGCATCGCAACAAGACACGCACGCGTCCTCTGTTCGAGCTCGCGCACGGAACAGCACGCGCACGCACATAAAACGCACTCGGAATCGCTCAACTTTCAGCTCTTCATCTCTCATCCGTACTATTTTTTTCTCTTCCCCTTCGCCTCCGCCACGAAAAAAAATATGCGGATTCGACATCATCGCACTCGGCGCAATCGCCGCCTCCCCTCCCAATCCCCCTCAGAAACAACTTCCGGCGCAATACATTCCCGCCCCCCTCTTCTCCTCACCGCCGCTCCGTTTAACCTGTTTTCACGAGCGCTTCACTGTCATATGCGAGTGAACCTCGTGCCGATGACAAGTGAAGCCAAGAGGAAAGTTGGGTAATAGGGGATGGGCCAAGGAACGGAGAGGAAAGAAGAATGGAGAAGGAAGAGGAGAGGAGGTAGTCAGGATTATAAGAGATGGGGTCAGGAGGAATGGTTGAGGATGTTCGAAGAAGGAGAAAAAGTGGAAAATAGGGTGGAAGTGAAGATATGAGTTGAGGGAATTGGTGAAAGAGAAATGGGAGAATAATACTAATGAAAAGACTTCATCAGAGTGATAATGAGACTAATAATTCTCGTCTCACATAAATTAGAATGAGAGCGAAAGAGAAAGGGATTAAGAAAGGGTCGGTAATACAGGGTAAAGAAGAGGGAGGGTGGGAGCAAGTCAGTGCCGCCCTGAGTGGTCCGTAAATCTGTAGCCCATGCCTTCCAAATACCGAGTTTAATGTAACATCGAATACTCGTTTGCGCATATATATATGGCCAATTTATTAGTACCTATATTGAGCGCTGATTACCAAGAGATTAAAATTCTTAACCATGGCGATAATTTACCCCAACCACTGCGATAGACGTTTAGTACCGCCCGGAGCAGACCGCACCATCTCGCCCCTCCCCCAGCTACGCCACTGGGGTAGAGGGAAATAGAGAGAGGAATTGATTGATAGTTTCTATCAACTAGAGATGACGCCGTGCTAAGTGGGCCTCTTTAGCTTCGATGGCGTTTTATAAACACGATGAAATATATTCGGTTATATTTAGACCCACTCAGTGGTTGCAGAGATGGGGTAGAAAATGAAAAGGGTGGGGTAACGAACACCCCTGCATTCCCTGAATGGCGAGGACCCTAGGGCGAGGAAGGCAAACGAGTTTCGTGGGGTTCCGTATAAGAGCCTCATCTGGGATCTGCAATCATACGACTATGGGATTGGGGGAGAGATTAGGGATATAAACCAGGATATGACATGATAGAGGAGATATTTTCTAGCAATAATAGAAGGTACACCCTATCCTTATTTTCTTCTTCGTAAATACGGAATTACAATAATTATTATTATTACACTTTAATCGGCGAAATTAGGCCCATGCAGGGCTCTCTAACATCAAACATTAAATAGTTATCAATGTATACGAGTATACTTAATACTGAGTCACGAAGTTTGGATATTGAAAGAAACTCAAACTTATCTATTCCTTCCGTGGAGAAGATGAGTGTGAAAAGCATGGGAAAATACTAGAATAACCCCGTATTGAAGATCTATTATTAATAAATGTTTTATGCCTTAGCATTTTGATCGATATGCTTTTACCAGAATTAATAGGATCATCTTAATCACATGTAATAATCATTGGACATTTCCAACGTTTATTATTCACTATGGGATTGAAGTAAAGTAAGTCCTAAGAAAACCTTAGCCCAGAAGAAGGATACCATCAACCTAAGAATAAGGTAACGTCGCGACGTCACCCTCACCATAACGCTGAATCCATACCTAGCCTGTTGTATTGACTGATGACAATTTTTAATTTTTTGCAACTCTCCGCTTCATATGGAATCCATGGTTGTAGAAGAAATGAATTTTTCTTTCCAGGATAATACATATATATATATATATATATATATAATATTATGCAGCTCCTTCCATATACAGGCACAGCTCATTTNTATATAATAAAAAGTAAAAATATCGGGATCGAGATAATTATTCCACATCTTTACGTCTGATTAGATTAAAATACGTGGATTGTCCAGTAGCAATTCCCGACTCCCAACAGATGTAGTTCGAGTAAAAGTGTTTCATATCTCTGCTTTGTGCCCTTTTGCATAGTCAAAGCCCACCCTGAATCCTATTAGTGTAAACAGTTTAATGCATTCGTAAGAAACTTGAAGGGAACCCTAGTCGTAGGCCATCCCGGAAACCTTTGAAACCCTTAAAGCAAAAGTCGTACATTTGGAACATCAAAGCAGATCTGCGGGCTGGAAGCGGCTGTGAAGTAGAAAAAGAATCGCTTTCGGAGGTGCAGATTGAAATGGAAAATAGAGGAAAGGGGTCGAGGACGAACGCTTAATGGAGAGAAAATTCGAGCGAAAAGATAAAACGGAATGCTTAAAGAAAGATAATAAAATGAAGGGTGAAAGGGACTCGCAAAACGGCGGCTCAATGTGAAACGGGATGCTGAATGGGAGAGATAGAGAGAGATGTAGTCTCGGTAGGGTGAGGAAATTATGTGCTGGAAAATTGAGGGAGGGTGATAGAGCAAGCGGCCGAGATGAGGATGGTGGTGGGGCGGAGCAGAAGTGAAAACGGTGGAAGAATGGAAAGGATGCTGCTTCGAAACAAAAAGGGCAATAGAAAGGGAGCGGCAACCAACTAACCCCTTTCCCGTTCTCTCAACCACTCAGCGCATCCGTTTTGTACGTGTGTACTGTAGGCCCCATGGCCATTTGCTCCCTCCACAACCTATCTCATTCTTTCTCTCGCCGGTGATTTTTTTCTGTTCGTCACTTCGATCTCGCTACGACACAGGCACTCGCTCGCTTATTTTGCGAGGAAGGGAAAAAACGCCAATCTTTTATTTGGATGTAAACAATACTTCAATAATATGGGCTCGTTCAGCCTAGGTTCCAAACCTTCATGAAAAAGCGCGGTCGAACGTTGCGGAAATGCGATTGCTGGGGAATTAATGGCTTTTCCAATTTTTAGCAAATGTATGGACTCCGGCGTCCGCGGATAGGGGTGGACGCTCGCGATGATTCGTATCTCCTTTATTCAAATTTCAAGAAGTGTTGTAAATGTGAATAGATGTTGAAATGGAAGAGAATAGATTGTTTCTATGAAGCCCAAGGGAGTCGTAAACAGAAATTCTCTATTGAACGCAACGAGAATTAAGTCATTCTAGCTGGATGTTTTAAACATTAGATTGAACTGTTTCAAAATACATGCCTACTTCGACCCCAGTCATTGGTATGCCGACAAGAATGCAAGACTTTTGCGTGTAAAATGGGGAATCGAAATCACGCTCTGCATTATTTAACGTAAGGTGATACAGAAAGTTCTCTTGATTTGGTACACACATAAATTCTCGATCTAACATACGCAGATAGGAAGATATTACACGCACTAGAAATATTGAATTCCGAAACCGAAGACCCGCATATCTTTCCAAGCACCTGCTCTGAGGTTGATTTTCGAACCGATGGAATGCTTTTAAATGATGCATCCTATATTCACCGTTATCAAACCTGCTTTTTTAGTCCCAACATAGCTACTTCAGTTATCTCTGCGGGGCCAAAAAGGAAATACGTAAGAGCGCGGTAGGTCTGAATGAGTAATCGTTTCGCTTTCTATCCTCGCCGGAAATAACGGGGAGAGTTGTCTAATCATTAATAAAAACATAAGTTCTCGCTCCCGACCTTCCGCTTCGAAACAGGAGAAAAATTTCGGGGAAATAGGGGGCGAGGATGGGTAGAGAGAAAAGTCTGTGTTGAACTGGAGTTGCGGTCCTGGGGGCCGCAGATAAGCCTTCAGGGAGTTTTGAAAGAGAGAGAAAGGGTTTCTGGAAGAACCTTCTCCCATCCTTTCTTCTTCCGTATCTCTTCCCCTCCCTCATCTTTCTCTCCCTCTCTTTATCCAACCACCCCTCCGCCTACCCCTTCTGCCATCCATTGCTTCACGCCTCTCCCTCCTCTCACTCTGCCTCTGCGCCTGGGTTCGGCAGTCGCGTCCTGCCCCCTGGGCTGTTTAGAGTCCTCGGTGACGGCAACCGCACCGCCCGCGTACGCCGACCGTAGATGTGCGTGCTCTGAGCGGCGTGGAAGTTTTATCTACATGCGCCAGAACTTTCGTTCTAGCGAGTGATTCCAAGGTCCTTTTTACTAATAGGCGCCCACCGAGCACAGCTTTGAAGCCCTCCATTGACCACGAGAGATTTGAAAGAATGGTTATAACGTGTTCCGCGAGCCGTGTTGTGACGTACTAGTGTTTTGTGTACAGTGAATGCGTGTGTTGTGATTGAGTGGTTCCTTCCTCAAAGTCGGCGGGTCCTATTAGACCATTCCCTTTCGAAAACGGGCTTTCATTACCCGTTAAAAATGCTCCAAGTTTGTGAACAAAAGCACTTTTGAAAGCCCTTTCCTGTTACGCTTTCCAGCACCAAACCACGGGAGAATTTTCACGAAACGCTTTCTAAGAGCGAGAATTCGTCGCGAGAAGTTGCGTGTTTTTTCTGCCCAATTTCCTATGTATTCCCTAAGTGTTTAGTGCCCCTTCACCAAGGCACAAAATAAGAACGGGAAGTAGGGGAAGAAGATTGTAAAACTCGTCCAGAAGTACTCTCCCAAATCCAGCTGACGCTCACCGAGGAAGCCATTGGGTTGTGTTTACCGGAGAAGTCTCTTTACTTGACGTAAAAATCTAACGGGAGGGCCGCTTTCGATCGTCCGTATAAAGTTTACTCGGACCCGTTCCGAAAAACGACCGCATCCCGGATCTCCATCGCACCCGGGCGGAAAACCCGTCACTCCCGATCCCAACCCGCTTCCTTAATCAATATCCCTAATCGCCTATTAGTGTCGCAGGGTCGGAGAGTTGTTCCACCGACGGAGTATTGTCTCCTAATCCCGTAACATCGCATCGCCTCTATCTCTTCGGCGCTCCGTCTCGTGTATAATAGAAGATTCCCATCTCAAATCTCGTTTCCCTCTCTCTCACACGAGAGTGGCCTGTTTTTTTCCGAACGCCCGTTTATACATATGTATAAATAACGGCCCTTTAAGCGGCGCGAGCGATTAATCGATCTGGTGAGGTCACGAGAAAAAAGGAAGGGAGCTAATTGAGAAATATTTGATCGAAGGATAAAGGGAAGAGAAAGTAGAACGAAGTGGTGAGGGATATAAGGAAAAGAAAGGATGAAAGACGCAAAGACAGAACCAGCCAGAAAGGGCCTTGCAAGGAAAAGGGAAACTTAAAGCGGAGTCCAACAGGTGGAACCAGAAGGAACCCCTTCGTAGGTGAAGGTCGGACAGATTGACATCCTTTTCCTCTTATCTTCCGGCGGAACAAGAAAGCGCGGGATTAGTGGACCACGCGGTATTTATTGATGAGCGTTTGATAGCTCGCCTTGGCGATCCGGTTTCCCTTCTGTTGGAGTCTCGGGTCCGGATTCGGGGGCCGCAGCACATGCGGTCTGTGAGGGAGTATTCGGTCGAGATAAGAGTCACCAGGGGAATCGTTATCTTCACCTCCCACAAGTGTACACGTTCGTACTTACATGCATAAGCGGGAAATGATCGACTCTGGGACGTTATCGTCCTGAACACGAAATCGAGGGGTCGTTCGACAGATATCGAATGTTTTTATCGCTATCGACGAGAGATTCTCCCTCCATAGTTTTTAATTCAGACTCGGGGACTTTTCCGTGTGGACGTCATTGCCTCTTCCTTTTGACATGGAAAAAGTTGAATAGTTATTTTGAATAAAGTAAACGGACATAAATAAATGAGCACGATTTTACGCCGATAAAAAGGGGAAAACCTCTTCCGGTAGCACGCTATCAGAGCTTCCTTTGCGGTGGAATACATTAACACGGAAACGAATGTGCGAAATCCAACCGGGTGTACTGGCGGAATCTTCTATCTTTCCCCCATGATGTAGTGTCTGGAGATGCATTCCTCTTTGTCGTTAAAGGTCACGGGCGAGGGGTATCTTCAGAGATCTCATACATAACACCGATGTCTCATACATACATACCCGAGTGAAGTTCGATCTAAGGAAGTTGCATAACCACAAGGCTTCCGCTAGACTGGCGGTGATAAATATTAAATAGACTTTGTAGAAGAGCAGGGCATAGTTTAGATGTAAATGCGCGTTATTATAAAGCCCCGAAGTACGCAATCCACTACGTTTCGTGCACCTTTATATTTTACGGGCGGATATTTTTGCCACAGTACGCTCTCCTATAAAAATCAGGGAAAATTTTTAATTGCCTCCCTCACTCGGTCGGCCGAGATTACGCAAATCGGAGCTGTTGGGTGTGGATACTTTATCCGATACGGAGCCTTTTAGTTTTTTGCCGAAAGCTTATGGATCCGCCGAGGGACGCCATCTGAAGGGAAATCTCCGAAAGGGACGCCTCGATCCGAATGAGAGGACAACCCTTTCATTCCACTCCAACCCGTAATTACGCCCGACCGAACTATGCGAACGATTGGAATAATTTAGGAAAGGAGACGCAATTTCGGCGCGAGCCCGAATGGAAACGGGGTTTCGTAACGTTTTAAAAAGAAAGGCCGTCGATGGAGGTCGTTTTTAAAAGTTTTGTTTGACGGCGAAAAAAAGTTTCTCAACATCGGTCAGGTTCGAGAGCGTCGGTTGACGCGCGTTGCTCACAATATTTAGATTAAGGCGGCCGATCCCGATTAGCATCCCGGGATGTAGCTCGGCGTTGATGAGCGTCGTTTCCCTTCATTCATCCGAATTCGTCGAAGGTACACGCCTCTGCCGTGTTGTCGTTCTCGAAGCCGAGGGGCAGCGACGGACCAACCTCGCGATCAATTTGGCCAATTGAGTTGGGAAAGTAATGTTTTCACGCCCTTATCCGTCAACATTCCCCTGTCAACATCCCTTTCGCATAGGGTTCCCCACGTCACTTTCACGCCTTGTCGCAAGGTCAGCTGCCTTCCTGCTCACCGTCCCCCATCTCTTCAGTTACGAGGGAGCAATTTGTGAAGGCCCTTCATAATTAAATGCGCGATCGAACCTCTGAATTTCTCACTTCTCGTCGGACGGGCGTCTTAAGTTTTTTTTTGCGATGCGCCGAAGTGAGGAGGTGCTAATTCTGATTGGGATGAGCTGCATGCCTTTCCCAAGGCTACTTAAATTGCGCTCTTGATCAGCGTGGGTTCAGCTAAGTATTCCCAATGCCTTTCCTAGGTACATATGAAACATAGTGATTCAACAGGAATATTGGAGGAAAATTTTATAACATTTTCGGATTGAGGGATGGAATTAGGTAGGAAGACGTGGATAAAATAATCTCGAGGTTTCCTATCTGGGTTTTTAAACAGAGGGGTATGGGGGATTAATAGCTGAGCTGAGTATCTTCCTACATTACTCCACTTGCAAGTGTTCAATAACTTATATTACATTTTATGTACGTCGTATTCGCCGCAGAGAAAAGGCTTGCCGACAGCATTAATCTACCAATAAATCCTAGCTATTGCAGGCTTCAGAATGGCTTCTAATATGGTTCGAGAGTGCAATCCAGTCCCCTCGTATCATTCCGTCCTTTTGAAGTTCCCTTCCGAGCGTTAGTTCTGCAAATAACACTCCGTTTAGGGATCGTTTTTGCCCTTGCGAAATAAACATTTGCCTCTTAGAATTTCGGGTCCACTGAAGCAAATATTCATTTCCTCGTCCCTTTCTTCCTCCTCTGTTTGCCCTCGCTTTCCCCATTCAAAAGAGAATGGTCGGCGATCGTTCGCGAGAGATGAACGCGTGACCCCACCTAAAACGTACCGCGAAAGGCACTTTTCGTTTCATTATTCACTCCTCTCTTTATGCACACTTCGAAGAGAAGTTCGCGTTTGCTTTTCTCCCACCCAAATCGATACCTTTCGGAGGGCGGAAGTTGGAGAGAACTTTTTAAACAGCCAGGAAGCAAATTTCGCGGCGCGCTTCTTTTGCGTGCCCCCACTCCCCTCTCCACTAAACATCAACCAGGAGTTCGATAATTCGATTAAAAGTTGTCGAGAATAGGCGAATATAGAAGCGGCGTATGGAGCGGAATCAGTTTCTCTCGAACGTGAAATATAGGAGAATGTTAAGATAAATTCTGTCGCTTGAAAGGAAACGGCGACGTCATTTAGAAAACCACTCGGATAAATTGCTACTTCGGATCCGGGTCTTCTCCCAACGGGTCGAGCGCGTTTTTCATCGAATATAAAAAACAGGCGACGCGTGAGGTGGCCCAGACATTGAGCAGGCGTTACATTCAGCCGTTTCCAGGCGACTTTTGTTTAACTGTGGAGAGAAATTCCCGAGTTAAGGGCAAGCAATAGAGCGTGAAATTAAATGCAGATGGAACTTGGCGAAAAAAGCGCGTGAGGCCGAAACAGTGCCTAAACCCACTTTCCCCCAAGGCACATCTCGAAATTTAATCTCCCTCCATAAAAATCAATCTCCGGGGTCTCCCGCCGGGGAGGAAAGAGCGTCCTCAAGGCAAATATCCCCTCATATTTTTGGGGCTATTAAGGGACGAGCCTTTCCAAACGTCAACCATCTTGCCCCTGCTAAGTGCCAATCTGTACCCTTCTACACCCCGATCCAATCGACCCCTCTTGTGTTGAACTTGGGAAGTGTCACAAGGGTTTTGAAGATGACCTCTCCCGGTGAGATCGCCTCATCCCTACCGGTGTCCATACCGAACCCTCCCGCTAAGGCGACCCCGCGCGTCAGGATATCCTTAGACGCCGGCATGGGACTGGGATTCATGCCCTCTCGCCTGGTGAGACTGAGGCCGAGGGCAGAGAGCCTGGGCGCTGTCACGCTGCGATCTCGGCGAACGCGGCCCTTAGCGGTGCATTACGAGTAAGTGCTACGAGTGGCAATTTTCTATTTGATATTAATTCGTCGGGCGCCTTCGTTTCGTCAGTCTCAAATGGCTCAAAAATATGTCATTCAAGTCTGAATGAGGACGAGTTCCTCGAGTTGTTACTGAGAGCTTCTCAACAAGAAATTCTCTTATCAAAAACGGTTCAATTGGTCTTGAAATGCAGTTTTCCTGATGAAATTACCACCCCTTGGATTCTCCCTCATTTACTTGGAGCGCGAGGGAGAAAAGTGGCGGTATTCCATGACAACGAAGAAAGAGTTGACTTAACAGATTTCTTTATGCGAAACCATAAAATAACAAACGACATGACCCTGGTTTCGATGCATGGCATCATCATCAGGTCACCTGATAAGCAAATCTGTGTAGTCAACTCTCTTTTTTAAAGCTGACAATGTAATGGTCGATATGGAGAACAAGTCGAATTTTCACAGAGATAATACCGTGATCAAATATGTATGTTAAAATAAATGGTCTGTCTCAGGCCGTCAACTTCTAAGTTTTCCTTTATTTTCGCGTTGTTTTGTACGTTCCTTCATCTCCAAATATGCAAAAAATGAGTAGTAATTTAATTGAATAAAGACAAAAGCGTTCGCGGCGAAGTGGTTAGCGTGCTATTTAGGTTAGTAGTAGCGGTTAGTGTTCCATTCCTAAGGTCTCGGGTTCGTGTCTCGGCTTTTCAACATTTTCCGGTTAGGGAATGGTGGTGTGTGTTTCAGAAATAATTATTAAAATTAATGTGATTGGAATCTATCTAATATTCTTCACTATTTAAATATTCAGTGTTTCTGGTTGAAGCATTGGACTCATGTTAAGTATACATGAAGCGGTTATTTTTAATATTTAAAAATTACATGGAATTTTTATTCAGTCTCAATGAAGAAAAAATGTGTAAGCGAAGAAATTTGTCCTGAGGACATGTAATACTTAACCGCGGTAGATTTCATTCCTGATGTCGTTATTTCCTTTATTTATCCCTAAATATGTTTTTCGAAAGGCGGTCGTTTTCTTTCCTCAGTCACTTCCTCGTTTTTTCCATTATTTCCTTTCAATTTTTCCATAATTAATGCATTTTAAATTTACTATATATACTCTTGGAACCATAGCTACTTACATTATTTCTATCAGTCAATTTTTTATTACGATTTTTTTACATTTATGTTAATCACTATTCCAGATAGAAACTTTAGGCTGTCTTTTCCAAAGAATTTTCGATTTGCCTTGGTATTTCTACGTTTGGAAATGGTAAATCTAAAACAATATGTGCCTGAACAAAGTTGTAGCAAGCTCCTCGAGGTGGTAAAATCAGTTTAAGTTGTGTAAGTACAAAGCTTCATTTTCGAGTAAAATATCTTTAGCGATTCTTCAATGTTAACATTTTTTTCTCTAAAAATATTAGGATCATGTCCCAGGAAATATTTGTGGCCTAGTTAGCAAATTATATCCATTAGCAACGAATCTGATATGCAATAAACTTTGCGGAATGCGTATCAATAATATTAATTATCAATCGTGCATTTATATTTATGAGCGTCACTTCCAGGCGCCGCGCTCAACTCTATCCTTCCCTCTATTGACAGTATTTTTGAATCTCCAGTTTCTTCATTAATTGAAATCCCTTTCCTTTTTACCACCCAATTCCCTCTTTTTCCCCTCCTCTATCCTCGTCTTGATTTTGTTGCTATTTGGGCCTTGATTTGAATTAGGATTTTCATAAAGAAAAAGAACAACTTTTGAATTAAATAGCAATGATATATGTAACCCCTGAGTGAGTTTTAATTATTGAGAATTGTAGTAAGAGTATCTTGACTAATGAAGACGCCCATTCGTCGGCACAGGTTGACTGTGTTTAAAAATTAAATTTCGCGGAAAAAGTATCCTGTTCCTCCCATTTTGCTTTTACTCTCAAATATAATCGCCTTTTCGAATCTTCGAAATCTTTCGAAAATTCGAATCAAATCGTCTTTTAACATGAGACAAAAAGAGGGATTTGCTATGACACGTATTCACTTTCACTATATATAGTGCGTATTCACTATCAATTCACCTAATTTTCCGTGATTAAAATATTGTAAATAATGGCAGTGGAGAAAACAATTCACTCCAGAATTCACACTTTATAACGTTTGAAATCGAATAGAGCACTCTTTAAGTATTTTTGTATGTCTTGAGGAAGGTAATTATTAAACACTGTGTAGTGAAAAGGTAAAAAAGCAATGATGAAAATTCTTATTTCATTTCTTATTATTTGGGAAAGCCTTTGCGGTCGATTGGCATATATTTGAAACCTTTTACATACTTTTAAGGTTGCTGAGTAATGGAGATATTTTGTTGTCTAGTTTAAGCCAACAGTTCAGTAAAAACTGTTTCAAATTGATCCCTAAATATTAAAGAAAGCTGCATAATCTCTTTTTTTTTAAATCACCCATTGAAAAAAATATAGAGAATTCCATCTCGGGCTTGATTCCGAATAAATAGAAGTGTACACATTATCACATAAATATTAAACGAGATGGATTAAGCTGCCGGGAAACATTTTAATTTCCAAATTGCGCCACCAATGAAATAGTGATTTACGGAGAATGGATAAACGTTATGCATAATTAAGAGACTTTCTGCTGCGATCTAAATATGCAATGAGGCTAAATACGGAAAAGTTGTGGTATTTGTAATGGGCTTGGTACAAGCAAGAGCTTAACGTACGTCCGCGCTGCGATTTCCCCGTGAATCCTAATACTATTTTTTAATCTAACTTCGTACACTAATTTTCCTGAGCGGTAGGATTTCACCTGAATCTGAATTTTAGTAGGCGCTTCCACAGCTGGATTAAGAAACCTTTTAATTATTTTAGGTATATTCTTTCTTGCTCCAACCAATAGAGAGGGTTAACGGGATTTCTCATAAGTTTTCTTCGCATTCAATTAAATTTATCTGCATATTATTTATGCTTTTCCTTATAATACGCCTACTCCGTATGAAAAATAATCTTCGGCACTAATTAGGCTTGAATATTTCGAGATAAAATGCTGTAAATGATATGTTTGTGCTGTTTGGAAAAGACCAAGTTATAATTAGTCCAGTTCGAGATGAGTCTATGCGTCGTGGTCCTATTATGTAATGTTTTATTCTCATTAATTCAACTCGAATAAAGTTGCTTACATGCAATGTCTATTAAATTTCAACGGTGAAGGAGAAAACTGAAAATTCTCAGTATAGGACTATAAGAGAAGTTTCATTGTTTTTACGGTTTCACTCAAACTCCTGTATTACTATTTCTTTATTGCTCATAATATGGTAAATGAAATTAACTCAAATTCGTCACGTGCATATGCGTGATCACCAAATGGCCATCAAACGTAAACATTTTAATCCGGGGAGTACAACTCAAAGCTTACGGTCAGTATATGCTTCCGAAACCAACTCTGTTCTGCTCAGTAGGTTCAAGATCTAAGAATCAATGAAAATATGAGAAATTCCTTGAATTTCCTGTCCTGGAGGAACTGATAACTGGCTGCAGAATAATTGAAACTTCGCTAAAATACAACTCACAGAGTTAAAAAGTATACTCACTTCGGTAAAATAGAAACAAAGCAACTAAACTGGCTATATTCGATGAATTTTTATAATTTGAAAATACAGTTACAGAAAATACAGTTTAAGATAATTAAGCAAAGAACTATTGAAAAGTGTGTTTGACAGCCAATAGTAGGAGACAAGCCTAATTGGAATGCAAAATTTCTGCATTTAGAGGATGAATTACCATGGATATCCTCGCCAGACCAGGATTTGCGATAAGTTCGCGCATGCATTAACGAACCGTTTGGAAAAATGTCGCAATGGTGGCAGTCCATGTCTTCCTTCTGTCTCTCCATCCGAATCTGCGAAATGAACTCGCTGTATTTTTGCCTCTTATCTTTGCCTGTCTTCGCTCTCGCAGTTTTCAACAAGGGCGGATGCCCGCCGTTTCCGAGACACGTGTCCCCGCATTTTTCATTCCGGTCATCTCCGAGGTTATCTCTGCCTCTTCTTTTAGCCATCCCATTTCTTCAACCGCCTTCTCAAGTCTCTAAATACACCCTTTTTTCCTCCATGCTCCTCTTATCTGTCTCCACGTGGCTTAAAGAAATCGCGTCTTCTTTCTTAGGCAGTGTTGTCATTTTGACAGACAGGTCCCTTATCGATTTGGCATAATAAGACGATCCTTCATCTTAAAAAAGAGTTGTTGCCCTTGTTTTATAAGGACGTTTTTGGGTCATCTTTTCCAGTTAGAGGTTTCGGCCCTGTGAGATACGAGTGCTTTCTCCGTCATTAGAAGAGCACGGCGCAGTATTTTTGCTCTGTTTGCCATTTCCAGTCGGGCGAAGTTAAATTCTTGCTCTGCATCGGTCGAAGGATTTTTCTGGCTCATGTTATCGTAAAGGAGAGCGCTGTCTGTTGAAATTCAACGGGAACGACGGTCGTGTTAAACGAAAATAAGAATGAATCCATTATTTATTTTCCGTTCGTTATTTCAGTCACGAAAGAATAGACGGAAGGGATAGTAAAACTAGATTAAGTAATGAGAAAAGGGGTAAAGGTGACTGGACGTAAAGACGTGCACCCAAGAAAAATACCAAGGAAGGACGGACGTGAGAAAAGGCGGGCAGAACCCAGAGTCTTCCGCTTTCCGGTCAGATGTTTTAACCAATATAGCTATCAAGGCAGACATCCTAACATGCCAGCTTGGATTGCTTGGTTGAAGCATTTTTCCGGAAAGCGAAAGACACCAGGTTCTAGTCTTGGTCCTCTCAAGCATTTTTCATGCCCGTTTCTCCTAAGGTTAAAGATGATTATGATAGCATCTATGCCGTGCAAATTTGCAAGATTTTAAATATAAGCAAAGGAATTCAGTAAACTAGTTAGATTATATAATATTCCCCGCCTTTACCCTTTATAATCATATTAAAAATGAGTGTTTTCTTTACTATTCAAAATCACTACGTGCGGTTTCACCGTTCAGGCCCCTCTCAGGTTTTTAGGCTAGGACTTTTACAATTAATAAAAATGCATTGAAAATATCCAGAAGGTAAATATGTTCAAAGGCTATATTAACGTTACTTGAATATGAGAGAATTCATTTTTTCGGTGTTTCGACTCAGAGATGAAGTACAATCTATCTTAATTGAAAGACATACCTTGCATGAGCAGGTAACTTAATTAATGTCGAACTAATTTAACAACATCGCAGACGTTGATGGGTATCGTATTTCATTCCTTTATTACTCTGCATTCTTTTGATATCGATCAAAATATGCTTTACTCGTCAAAGATTGCTAATGGGACACCAATTAGGAGTCGGACGCAAGGCAGAGATAATTCTTCGAAGATTTCTAATTGATCCGACAAAAGAACGAGTCATCTATTCTCTGAAAGCTTTCTGCACAATCTTTCAAATCTAATTAGTTTAATGTTCTTTGACGTCATAAACTTGATGGTTTTGGAAAAATGAGGAACTTATTTTAGTGCCTCGTGAATTTTCCTTTGATTCAACTTGAAGCTAATTTGATTTGAGAAGACTTGGAGTAGTTTATTAGGATATCTGAGAAACCGTTCAAGTAAACTCAATTTGGTCGGACGTCCACTGGATAGAGAAGAAGGTCGATTAAAAATGACTGCCCAATAAAAACACTCCGAATAATCTCTGGGTTATATTCTTCCTTATATTAGACAATAGTATGCATCAATGTAGTGCATGAATTTTTGTCAAAAACTATAGGACGTAATTGAAAGGATTTTTCCTTGGATATGAACTATGATAATTACTATGATAAATTGAGAAATATTATAGAGAAATGCTTAAGATTTTAAGTGAATATAAGCATAAATATAATGGAGATATTTCCCAGAAATAGAAAAAGTTATTATTGAGGGTGGTAGCGTTAGATGAGTAGTCTTCGAGATTTCGAATGCATTTTCTTGGCCATGAAAGAACCTGGTATTGATAAAGGAACAGCAAAGAAATGTTCAGAAATAGTTTCCTTCGTTACTATATCTGCTGTGTACCATTTCGTCCTGAAGGAGATTTATTCGAAAGTAGAGAAACTTTGCTTGTATATTCTTAACATCCATCTTCCGCAGTCTGGGATCCGCAGTCCTCGACTTTGGAACTATGTGACACGTGAACTCTTATACTTATTACCTTTGTTGTTTTTGTTTTCCACATGCCTCTATAGGCCACAGAACTTCTTACTGCTGAAATTGGGATTAAAGAGAATATTAATAGTTTGAAAATCTGAATCTTAATGAAGTGGAGTTTGGAATAAGAGTTGACAACGTAGGATGAACTATAAGGGAATAATTCAAGTTATACTTTATAGACTTTTCCATGTTCTGATTACAAAGAACAACTCAAAACTGATTTATCAACAGAAAAATAACTAAAACACGACATCTCAAGTTGAGATAGTATCCTCGATACCGGTCATGCTTTTACATAACATAACATTTTCTGTGGACGGGATAAGTTTGTATTTTTCTTTGGAATCAATATAGTAGGATAAACTACTTTGCAAAGCATAATTTAGATAATCCTATTTAATGTTTTTTCGATTCCAGTGCTAATCAATTATAATCTATCGAAATATTTGTCATTTTACAATAAGTTCATTAGGTTTGCTCATCTTTGGAGTTGCATATTTGCCTACCCATTTCGTTATCATTCAACTAATATTTCAATTAGCAGCACTGCGTTTTTCTTTCTTTGACTCAGAATATTAAAAGCTACACCGCAATCTCATAGCCCTCCTTTTATTTCACCAAGTCTAATTGAAAATGAAATACTTCAGAAAGGTACCTGATAGGTCACACTTCATAAAATTCCTTCTATAGTGTATCCTAATTATTACCTCATCTTTCTACCTGCTTTGCAACAGTATCCTTTGGCTAGGATGGGGTAGCTGGAAGGAGTGCAACGGGGCTGTACAAGCGAAGAATAAATTATGAGATTTTGAGATTCGAATTGCATTTTAAATGTGGCGCAATACGTTTGTTTCAAACGCATTGCTTCTTTCCATAACCTCATTTACACAGAATAGAAAGAGGAAGAAGGTAGGCAGTACACGCAATCTTTTTAGAATTTTCCATCCTACGACTCACATCTGAAACCTTACACCAATCATGAATACAAATAAGAACAAACGACTCGTTGATTGAGATATAATTTAAAATCAACAAAGGAAGCAATTTAAGTATCTATAATGCAACTTTTAATTTCAGTACTCTCTCTTTACATACAGACTCCAGTGATGCCTTGATAATTTATCTTAAGAAGATGAGCTATCGTGCATTCGTGTGCCGTATTTTTATATATACCTTTTTTTTCAAATTCTCTACGTAGCAGCAGCGTTTTAAATTACAATAACTACAATTAATCCAATAAAATGGAATTATCTAAAGAATATATTCCTTAAATTTGCCTAAAATAGGTTTTAAACGTTTAATTATCCCTTTTCTTTAAACTAGGCGTAGCGTTTTCATCATTCGTCATCGAGATTTTCTTAAAGAAGCATTTTTCCAAGTGAAAGTTCGTAAGTTTTGGTTAAAAGTAGAGTAAATAAAAGATTCCTTAAATAATTATTGTAACATGTTGTTTTCGATGGATTTCTTAAAATTTTTAAATGGCTCATGGAACGTAATAGTTATTCAAATATATACATTTTTAAACATTAAGGTTATACAATTTTTAAGCAGGAAGTCTGCTGTTTCTGTAAGTATGACATAATAATCGATTTAACCATGAGTAAATAGTACTATTTTGTCGTTAAGTTATATTAAAATATGGCACACCATGCCCGATCCATGGACTGCATACAACATGAATATCATGTATTGTCTAGTAAATGATTTCAGTTTTCAAGAATAAGTATTAACTATTTTTTAGTTGAGTAGAAATATAATCTTGACGTAACGAATTGCAACAATTCTAAAGAGGTACTGAACGTTGACAGGAACGAATATTTCGTTGGTAAGGTTGAGATGCGAAAAATACGTTTTAGAAAACGACTACCGGGTCCGGAAAGCAAATGATAAAATTCCTAAGTCGTCTACGGAGGAGGCCAATTTGTTCGTGGTTTGCGGAAGAGGTCGGGAAATAATTCCGCAGTCACGGCGCTCGCCGCCGTCATATCTTTCTCTCTCTTACTCTGTCGGAATTCTCTCAATTTGAGGCGGCGAATTGAAGCATTCCTCTCAGGGAATAAAAACAGCTCTCGTGAAATGAGAGGACCACGAGAGAATTCCACGGACTTTTGTTTTTCGTAGAATTCTCTGAAGGAGAGGAGATTCCCCTAGCGTGTAAAAGGAGGTTAGATAATGATCCTCTTAGCATCACCACAACCAATTTATTAGATAATCATTACTAAAGAATTAAGAACTCAGTAATTACTAAAGAATGAAAAAACACTTTGTAATTACTATGTCTTTGTTCATTCTTTAGTTGTTACTGAGTTTTTGTTCTGACTTGTTAAGTATGGCTACCTTCCATAAGTTAGAGCTAGGACATATTAGAAGATACTTATAACATAATAAGCATCTTATCACATAATACATCATAAATAATAAATTCGCTCGAAATTGTGCAAGTAATTACTTTTATCTGTTACGCATTTCACTCTATTATTAATTTTTTTTATCCCAAAAAAAGGACACGAAAACATTCTGACAGGACCAGGACTTGAACCCGGAACTTCCCCTTACCGGTTGGCTGCTCTAACAAATTGGTCAATTAGGTCTGAACATTCAGACGAGTCATGTCAGAGACTGTAGGCATGGGAGAGTAATAAGGAGACTACTCGGGTTTAAGTCACAGTGTAGTCAGACATTTTCATGTCCTTGGGATTTTCCGTTGGTGCACAGCTTATTCAAAGGCAGCCAACTCCCTCTATCTCAATACTTACGTCAAGGGTGCTGTTTCATCGATAGAATCGCCTGCTTGGGCCATGCCCCGTAGTAGGACACCTTCAACAGAGGATGTAAAGGCAAAATTTTAACGTACCTTACAATAATTTAGTAGGGAGGACCTAGGTTGCTAATAAATTAGACATGGTTATAATATGATTTTTGTGACATGATAAAAGTTCACCTTTTTTCACCTTGCAAGTTTATTATTTGTTACACCATTCTATGGTATAACAAATGAATGTTTTTTCTTACGGGTATCAGCAAACATTTCATAATTCAGTTCTGACGCCCATTTGAGAAAACTTTCTTCACTTAAGAGCGCAAGGGCAGGCAGGCGAGTTCAGTTTACATCCTGAAGGCTTACATGTTCATTCGCTGTATCTGAAACATAATTATGAGAGAGTTCTGTCATTCTTCCAAAGATGACTGAGAACTGAATCACGAAATATTTCAATTTACGGAAATACTTCGCGCGCTAGCCTAGGAAAGGCCGCTCGCGGGCTGGGCGGCTGGAAACAAATAAAAGACACACATGATTTTTACGCGCGACCTTTCGGGCAAAAGGGAAAGCACAATTTTCTTTGCCCTTTGAATTGCTCGCGGCTTCCCTCGTCAGCTAAACAATAGAGCCAGGTCGGGGGTCCTCAGACGCTGAGAGAACTATCGAATGAATGAAATCCTAGTTTAATTGGCTCCGAGAAAGGTGGAGGAAAGGAAAGGAGACGGATGGAGAGGGAGAGAAGAAAAAGAAAGAGCAAGGGATAAAAGTCTTATTATTAATCACAACTCGACCAAGATCTCTCGGTCCTGAGAGGCACACTCGTTACAGCAACGGAGATCTTTTCTTTGCACGATGCCGGACCAATTAGTTTGCTCTCTTCCCCTCATCTCAGAGTCAGTTTATTTTTATTCATTTTTAAGTCCTTTCTCCTTCCATAGTTATTCGTGTTTCGTCTTTTTACATTTCGCGGGTGAAATCTTGTTAAGGCACTCGGGTCGATTAAATCCGTTTATGAGATATTTCGGCTAATATTCGATATTTTACTGTCGTAATTGCGTTCCTTTTCTCAGAATCCTACGGTGAAATGAGAGGGATAATTCTGGGAAACTATTTCGGTTAAATCTGTTGAAACAGAGATGATAAGCGTAAATCAGATTGAAACGTCGTAAGTGGGACTTAACATTCTTTATATGCCTGTAATTAAAATAGACTTATTTACTTACTTTAGTAAATATTTTCAACAAAATAATTATTGATAAATTTACTTTATTTATGGTAACATATTTATAACGCAAAGAACAACCTTCATTTCGTCGTTTTATCTCGACCACATTTAATATATTTCGACTTTTATAAAGGAAATTCTCGGTCTATATTTCAGGAATTTTGTAAGTAAGTTGCAGTAAGGGAAATAGGTTAGGTTTTGTGGCCTCAGTAATGAGCTAGAGAGTAAAATCCTACGTTATCTCCTAAAAGAATGCAAACAACAGCTATGGAGAATAACGCCTATTCTTGGACAAAAAAGAACTTGCGTCTCTTGGAAAGATGAATTATTTCGCTCTTGAATAGAATCAGTTATGCTCTTCCACGAGACGAAAGCAATTTTATCTCAGCCACTTATAAGAGTCGATGCGCTTCCTAAAATATCGAAGTTCAAGATTCATTAAATATGATCGAATCGCTGGTAAACGGGTTGATAATGAGCATCGGTTCAGTCAAATGTACTTGCTTTCATTATCTTGCTCCAAATATAGGATGAAATGCAGTTTCAATAATCTTCAGTCATTTGCGATGTAAAATATTTGCAAATTTAAGAATTAAACGGAAAAACTGTACGTATGCAAAAGGATAAAATAGAAAAGAATTTTAACAGTACTACATTGGAAGCATACTTAGGAAATTCGTGATGTATATAGCGAAGTGAAGCTTATGAATCGAGACAGATGGCGGAGATTGACATACTGGATGTGTTTAATGCAAATTTCGTTTTTATGGAGAATTTGACGTAAAGATCCGGCAAGAAGAAGAGCAGTTTATTCTTTAGATGCAATAGAAGAGCTGGGTCGCCGCCGATGGATAATCTTGTTGAGAAATATAAGTAAAACAATTAAATCCAATCGAAACAAATCGAATCGAGACTTTGCTTTTTGTTTTGATATATGATTGCTACATAGTTTTAATATATTATGAAATCTCGAAATCAAATCTCCACCTTTTTTAATAATGTAGGTTGGTTGAGGTTTTACCTTTTCTTTCACGGTATTTTCGTTTATTTCTAATTGTAGATCGTATTTTTGAAAATGTTAAGATTTCCATTCAGCCTTTTCCTCCGTTACTTTTTAGATAGTTTTTCAAAAACCTTTCTTTCGTTAATTTCTAATCTGCAGATTATTTTTCCCTCTAAATTCCCGTCAACCAAAATTCGAGCCGAGAGCTATGTGAGTTTTCTGGCTGCGAGGTAATGTCGGTAAACAAAACCTCGCCGTATGTTTTCAACATTACATTGTCATATCTTTGGCGCTCCAATAAAAGAGAGAGAAAGATAATACTAGTTTTCGAAAAACGCTGACTTCATCCGCTCTGTTTCTCTCGGCACTGCTTTTTTCCTTCTTTTATTTCCAATTGTGCCTACCTTTTCAAATCCCTCCCGTTTTCTCTTCCCCGGACCGACGGGAACCACTGCAACAACTCGCATTTCTCCTCTAACATATCTACGTCGGAATAGCAGCCCATGTAACCAAGGCAACTATAATGTGCGTGCTCCGTCAGAAAGCGAGGAGCGCGATGTTTGTTTTATTTCTATGGTGGAGGAGGGGCATGACAAGGGGTTGGGTGGACGGACGGGTAGCGGATATGCCGACTACAACGCAGCATTTTCTGAACGTTTGGCAAACAGCCGCTGCTACGCTTTCATCCCTCCGTGGGCTCCCCTTTCCCGTAATGCTTTTCGGAAAGAGATGTGTCTCTCGCATTTCAATCGGTGCCCGCATGTTACACAGTAGTAGGTACGGAACTGATAATGGAGGCATTGAATGGCAGATATGGTGGGAGAAAAATGGAATGCAGGTGTTGAGGTAGGAATGGGGAATTCGGGAGAAATGACGATATATCCATTTGCTGTAGCAGTTAGGTATATGAAGGGTATGATTACCAGTTTGAGTGAATGAAAGGTAATCAATTTTTCTTTTAACTAGCTTGTGCTATGCCGACGTATCACTTGCATTTTTTTGTCTGACGAAAGGTTACAAACGGTACAAAATAATGAATAAATAAAAGCAAAATACATAAGGATATACAGAAGAAAGTCGACAAAAAATGTTTGCACATCTGCTTCGGGGAAAGTGTCGCCAACCCGGAAGTACCGCAAAATTGAAAAGAATAAAATCTAATTTAGGCTCCCGGAGAGCCATGTGGGTAACCCGTTCGACCTTGATAAAAGTGGTCCTGGGTTCGATTCCTGGAGGGATCCCTAATGTGCAAAATGACTTCAGCTGTCGATGCACTTTTGACAATACTATACTACTAACATCTATGAAATCTGAAAATCATTGGTTCTGTTGAATAAAATGACATTGCAAGGCTAACATTTTAATTAATCAAGCTCGCTACATAGAAGAATATTTTGAAATTCATTAAAAACTTGCGATTAATTTAAATTTTACTCTCAGATTACTCAAATCATTTTCAAGGGAATTTAATATTAAAAAATCTCAGATTTATCAAACCTGATTTCCTTGAAATAAGATCATGTATTGAGTTTCAGAGACATAAAAGTAAATATATTTTATGCTCTATAGGACCGTAACCTTCTCTTTGGCTTAACAATTGATTTCAGTTCAGTTCCTAACAGAGCTAAATTCTCCAATTTCTGCTAATGTGCTTTTGAGTACTATACATACCTCTTTCTTAACCAAAGGAGCTTTAAATGCTGTTGAAGAGAAGATATGGCATAACTTGGTGGAATATATGATGATATGATAAAAGTAAATTAGCCTTTTAACCCTTGAATGTGTAATTCATCTTTTACAGTAAAAAAATTCTTTCAATTTGTCACAACCCTTGCAATTAGTGTGAATATTATGCACAGTTTTTGAAATTTTGACGATTTAAATCCATAAAAACATATCTCGAATCTTCCATATTGACATGAATCCAGTTTTGCGAGGTACGATTGGAGGCTGTGCGGAATTTCCTCTCCTTTTAAAAATCACGCCCAATAAATACAACGATTCAATTCAAGAGGAGAATGAGCACGACTTGTGGTGAAAATTACAAAGGGGAACGAGTATGAAATGCAGAAAATAAAATGACTCTGAGAAGGAATGCAGAGAGAAGCTTTACCCGGCCTTAGCGTGTCGAGGAGGCCATTGCGAAGTCCTGTTGTATGTACATTCCTCGTAAATCAAATCAGAGGCAAAGATTTCCCTTCTTTCCTTCGACGTTACTTAACCCAAACTTCCGCGATGGCAATATACTACATCTCCTTTAGTCTGTTTTGACAACCCAGATTATAATTCATACAGGCAGGTAATGGTTTCTGCGTTTTGGTTGTTGGGCGAGCATTTTTCACTTTCGGAGATGATTCAGCGGCCCTGGACCAGACATTCACGCTGTCCTCATAGCAGTTTCAGGCAAACCTTATAATTCTCGTATTCATGTAACTAAGAGAAAGGCGTATAAAACTATAACAGTAAAAATATCAAATTTGTAGAAGTTATTGATATCGATTGGGACAGAGGCGATCATTTTATGTTGGTTAATTATATTTTTTAGTTTATGTTTTCTTGGATATAAATTTTGACAAGAGATGTCGGGCTTCTTTTCATGATTCCATATTTTCTCTAGTCTTTGATCAATACTTTCAACACCATTCTAAATTCATTAATAAACATAGACTATCCAACTTCTGATGATTGAAGCATGCACAAATAGTAACTCATCAGATCAGTATCTGTCAGTGAGGTGAGAATTATCACAATCGGTCCTCCCGGATGGTCAAGTGGGTAACGCGTTCGATTTCGGCGAAGGTGGTCCCGGATTCGGTGGAGGCCTACGTCGGCTGTCGAAGCATTATTTAACAATACTAGTACTGCTACAATTATCATAATGAAGTGGAGGGGAAACTTTAGAAGATTTGACATACAGCTAGAGAACTTTATTAGGCAAAGTTCAGACTATGAAGTCATCTTCCATTTAACCTATATAAAAAGAGTACATAGAAGAATATCAATATACATAATACACACAATACACATAAAATACACAGATTATTAATAAGTAATGATAATAAAGATATTAAAAATGAAATAATACAAATGCAAATATTAAGTATACAAATATCAAATACACGAATATTAATAAATACAAGTATTTAAAATACAAATATTGAAAATACGATTATAAAGAATACAAATATTGAGAATAAGATTATTAAATTTGAGAACCTATGCGATGGTATCTAGCGAAGCCCTTTGCCTAATAGACGGAATAATATATAGAATGAATAAAGCATACCATAATTGTCTATTGATTATATAAAATAATCGAATATATTAAAATCTGAAATGTAAAATATGAGCTTCTGTAGTCCTTCCAGAGCTGGTCTCAATTATGGGCAGGTTTCATTCTTTTCCCAGACACAAACATTCACAACTTATCTTAGAAACTACAAAAAGATTCGTAAATCAAGTAAGTCCTTAAAGCATCAACACGTTCAATATAGTTTTTCTACTCTTTAGCCTAGCAAATTCCTCTTTAACTTTAAAACAAACCATATAGTTAATTTCCTAACCTTTTGTAGATAAATCACTTTATCGTGACATTTCATTCTTATAATCTCTATAGAAAGAAATATATTATAGAGATTTGAATTATTGCTCTTCTTTGATCATATTAAAATTTGCAGTTTGACTGTTTAATAATTAAAATTAATATGTCCAAGCGTGACTTCGCGATACTCATCTCATAATTTTAAAGAAACGATACGTCGCAAATTCCATAGCAGATTTTATTGAATAGTTTCGTCAATTCGTTGACGAAATTAGTCCAAAAAAATCTGCTGTGGAAATTAAAAAGTATTCTTGCTGTCAGATTTGATTATTAATTACCTATATTCCAAGTGAACACACTTTAAGGCATGAGGCACTAGGCCGTCACCTAATTTGCCTGGCCCTAGATATATCTTTCATCAAGAGATGTGAGGATGAAAGAATCGTTGTCTTTTAAGGAATAATGGTACTAGCTCGTCTCTGAAAGTAGATTCGGCGCTAAAACTCAGTGGAAGCTATAGTCGGACAGTTTCCCAATGCAATCTTTTTGCGTTCACTATGTGAAGGTGAAGAATGGTTTTCCTTGAGGATATGCGAGAATCTCTTTTTCATCTGTCGAGAATCGAAACAAAAAGAAGGATGAAAGAACTTATCGACTTGTCTCCTTAGTAAGATTATCGATGTTCAGGAAATCTAAAAGCTTATCAAAGATCAAAAAAAAAATTAAATTACTGCTGGTATCTTTGATCATTTCGAGATCAGAGGTGATCAGAGATTCATGAGTAAGTTCATACATAGAATGTGATCACCACTGTATCAATCTATATCCCCAATGTCACAGCGGAGGACCTTTCCAAAGGTTGTTTTCTATATCACTAATTTTTTTTAGTGAGTTTTATCTTTTTTATAATCTTACAAGCTGTCGAATTCTGATTATTACAAGATTATCAATCTTTTTATCTCAGAGTTCTGACTATCATGAAATAAGTTGAGATTCATCGTATTACCTAAGAAATTTTCAGAATTAAAATGAAAGGAAACCTGTTATTTTTAAGCCTTTTTTAACGTCTTGAATGGGAAATGATTAATCGAAGCAATTAAGTAAACACAAGAGAGATATTACCATCCACCGATTCTGTAGCTATTTATCGACAATTTAAAGATATTTACCCGTAATTAGTTGTAAATTAGAGCAGGTTTTATCAACATTTTCATGTGAGCTCATACCTGATTTTTCAAGCATTGATAGTTTTATGTGCGTAAGAATTACTTATTAAATTCGACTCCATCGATAAAGAAGTTTTTTTTTTAGCCCAGCTATATTTTGTATACCCTTTTATTTACCAACTGCCAAAAATTTACCCTCCTTCGTTCCTTCTTGCGACTTAATGAATGTGCTTCTACAGCTGAGGTAATTTGCACTTGGGCCACCACCGGGGATCGAACCCGAGACCGCTTTCACCAAAGACCAATGCGTTATGCACTTTACTATCTCCTGTTCCTTTTTTTTCTCGTTTGATGTATCAGCGAGTAAAAGTGAACTATCTCTCTCGTTAAATATTTACTTGAAAAGGTTTCAGATTTTTCGAAATATATGCATAACATCTACATTAATCCGATTTATATTAAGCCTCTTGAGTATAGATGCTACTATGTTAATGGTGAAATGTTTTGTATTCGTTAGTAATTAGTTAAACCGGAGTTTATAAGTTTGGATCATGTACAATTACCAGGATCCACTCCAACAAACTGTCAACTGTATCAATCATAACATAAACTCTCCAGATTTAATGAAGCATGATTATCATTCAGTTTTATGCTTCCAAATGCTCTCAGTAGAAATAATTATAATTTTAGCTCACGAATTTCAATGATATTTTACAACCTGAGGGTTTTTCTTCCATCAAATATGAGTTAAGATTTTCCCTCAGGTTTCCTGAAGTCAGTTCAGTCTGAAGGGACCGTGACTCGAAACTGAACCTCCCAATTGCATTTTGTTTGCTCTAACCGTTCAGTTATCTGGCCAGAACATAGACAGGGGAGGCTTTGTAGGCGAGTGTAAGCAAAAAATAATGCTTATAATAACCAGCTGGCAATTTGGGGACCTGGGTTCAAATCCTGGTCTCGTCAGAATTCTTTTATTTCCGTTTCTCCATTGGAAATGTTTCTAGGTACACGCCATTATGTGTAAAGTATTATTATTTATTAAAGTACTATTAGCCCTGTTCCTTAAGATTTTTTTTCACCATCCACATCTTTAATTTCATTTATTTTCGATGTCTCTTCGCACATATTGAAAGCGTATCGTAAAAATCAAAGCGAAAAGAAAAGCCCATCGAGCCGATACCCGCAATTAGAGAGCCAAATAATTATGGTTGTTTTTTGCCACGTCACGAAATTATTTATTAAATCAATTGTGTTATGGATTATCCATGTTAAATGAGGCGTGCGAATCACTCATTTGCATGCGTATAATCAAGTGCTCTTGAATGCGATTCGATATTCATTAATAAATGTTTTCCTTCGTTTCTTTGCAGTTTCGATGTGGAAAATGGAGCCAGCCCGTCAGGTCGGAGTCCAATGGACGGAGGGGGCGGAGGAGCAGGCGTCGGCGGCGGGGGAGCGTCTCCGTCCGCCGGTCTCGTCCTCCAGAACCTCCCCCAAAGAAGAGAGTCTTTCCTCTATCGCTCAGACTCTGACTTCGAAATGTCACCAAAGTCTATGTCGAGGAACTCGTCCATCGCCAGCGAAAGGTAAATTTTAATTTAGCAATATTCGCTCATTTCCTCTTTTCTCCCTTTTTTTTCAGACAACCAACATACTCAGTCCAAAGGTCAGTCGAACCCAAAAGAGATCTCTTTCGTTCGATTGGACATTTCGTAGAGATAGTGAGCCATCTGCAAATATTTCTCTGATAAAGATTCGATGATTCAGGACTGAAGATGTTGGATTGCTCTTGAGCCGGTAAAAGAAATTCTGAAAGACTTGATTTGGAGGTTGTTTAGTCGATTTTTGCCTTTTATATATTATAGGTATATATTTTCTATCATTTATGAGGAAGTCACTGCTATGGAAATAATTTGCTGAAGGCATTCCTTAAGAGATATACCTACCGTGATTTTTCGATAGCTTGACATTTTTTTTAAATGTTCTTTGGTGAAAGGCAGAAAATTTTTATTGATGGAATCTTTAATTCGAGATAGATTAAAAGAAGATATTGATGTGTTCCGCTACTTTTTGGCGAATTGTGTGACAGAACAATTATAGATTTCCATGTCATTTTCGCGAAGCATTTTGGTTTACATATTTTATTTCAGAAAATTATTAAAATAGCTGATTAAATAATTAATAGTTGATTAATTGATAACTGGTTAGTAATAATTTACTTTACACAAACAAACTGAATTAAAACAAAAAGTAATTATCTGATCTTAAGACGCTTTTCTTTGGGCATTGAAAATTTCTGGTATGAGCATTATTTGTATAAAATGAAATAACTCACCCTACGATAGGTTAATTACTCCTTTAATCTTTAATTAATACCAGCTTGAATTGTTAATGAAGTTTTAAACTATGTTGTAAATGTATATCACGTGTTCTAAGAAATAAATTTTGTCAAAATTATTCATTTAATATAACATTTCAAGTAAAGTACAATTAAATTTAAGTAATGGAATAAATCATCTTGCCTAGATAAACCACTTAGCTACTGTTTAGTCATTATGTAAAATGTACCTTGATAATCTTCGCAGTTTGTTAGAACGCAGAAAATTTTATCGAATTTGAAGGATGGCGACTGAAGGTCATTATCATGAATAGCAATGCAGTAATTCTATAAGATTATAATAAAAACCTACTTCGTAAATGATTGAAGAAATATGTGATATGGAAGAAGTGTTTGACACTTGCATTCAAATGCTGTTATTAATGAATAACATAAAAATAATAGCTTTTAAATTAATTCATATTTTTATTTTAAAACAACGCCTTTTAACATTCTACGGAATATATCAAAAAAGTAATGTTTTCTCTTCTGTGCGTTTGAGTACATTGTATTCGTTTTGGCAACCTTCAGCGAATATGCAAATGAGATTCGATCGATTCAATTAGGCCGATCTGCCTGAATGCCTTCGCTTGATAAACAACGGCATTAACTAACCTTCCGATCAAATCAATGTGCCGCTTCCTCTTCACGCTCCTTGAATGTAATTCGTTGTGATTGAGCGAACAGTCATTTCTAACGAATGACCTCGAGAAGCTGTGTTCGCTGCTAAATGCCACCTCTAAGAGCAAGCAGAATTTGATGTAATTAAAGGAGACAGGTTCAGGAAGAAGGTAATTTACCCCGTTGACGTGTTTCCGAACTCGATTCTTCGCAAATAATTCATTTATGACATCCCCTGCTCCGCTTCCAACGAAAAGATGGGACCCCTCCCTATGTTAATCTGAAATACGTAAGCTTTATCAATAGATCCTTTTTCTGTTAAATAGTTGTTCGTTGTTGTTATTCGTATCTATTTCCAAGTTTTTAATACTTTATATCTCATCTTATTCAGATTATTCAAGGTAGCATGTTACCTATCATAGAACATTTAGAAATAAGTAATTTATTTTACTAGAAAAGTTAAATTATGCATAGAATCCCCTCAAAATTTGCTAAAATTATAAAACTTTGTAAAATAAGAAAATGGTCATTAGATTTGGTATTATTAAATTTTAATTTAACATTGATCCGTTCATTCTGACCGCTAATTTATACGTCATGATAGGCTTAAATAAAGTTAAAATTAAATAAAGAATTTAACAATAAATATTAAAAGAAACGTCGTAATATATATTGAATTGAGTTTTTTAACCTGTTGGAATGATAATTTAGTATACCTCGTTGTATGCATTTCCATACTTTTTACAATAATGTATCGCACAATCGTCAATAATTGCAGTACAATAAAATATGTATTGTACATGTAATTTCCACATTAAAATAACATTTCAACTCGCAACAGATTCACGTCTTTAAAAGCAAGCTAAATTATATAATCTTTGCAGCATTTAAACGTCAAGTTTGTTTTCTGAACATTCCAGAAACTTTTATGTAATTGTAGCCTACTAATGTGTCCAAAAATAGAGAAGTAATTTTTATCTTTGTAACGTAGCCTATAATTTTTTCTACAATACAGTAGAGAGTAAATTATCAAAAATACATTAGTTTTATACCATACTGTTGTAAAAGTTAGTTAAAGAGTGATTTTTCAATATTTTTTCTTTGATTTTGTTCTGTGTACGCCTGAATTACAGCGAAAAACTATATTTTAGACATTTAGAATTTTCCAAAAATTCTGTTCAGAATAACCGAACTTTCAGATTATCGCTCTTTGGATTAGCGGGACTCCAAAGTATAATATAATCGCGCCATCTACAAGTAGGAATTTTCTTTTTTCTGTTTTTTATTTCTTTCCTTCTTTGTTTATTTCCCATTTGCTAGAAAAATCGATTATCTTGCTCATTGGGCTAAGAACTATCAATGACCCACGTTAGCATAATGAAAACATAATATCAGATACCTTTTATATACGTAAAAGACTTATCTATGTATGTACGTTTCACGTACACGCATTTATGTAACGTTTTTACTCGAGAAACTCCGTGAAGTAAGCTTTCGTAGTTAGTGTAGGAAAATTATTCGCTTACTTTAAACTGTTTATCGTTTAAATTCTAATTTTAAGTCTGACAAATTTCATATAATCACTTTTAATCGGCATTTGAACAAATTTCGAAAAGGAAAATTTCTTTCAGAAGAAAATACGTGATTGGAATTCATTTGGTAGAGATGTTTTTTCATGTTACATGCCAGGTATACTACGAAATATTTACGTCGTTTTTGATTTTGACTATATTCTTAGTTGACTATATATTTAGTTTTTACTTACATTTTCTGTTGATATACGAAGTAAAAATTAAAATCTGATGAGATACAAAAAATTTTATGATCCATGATCGCGAGGTTTTATAAGTGAAAACAGCAGCAGCATAAAGAGATTGGATTAGGTGGACCCTTTCTGACGAAGTTAGGGCTGCGATAACCTCTGCCAAAACTCATGTGTCTTTTTAGTATTTGCTTAATTGTATTAAAACGGAGAGAATAGGTTTAGGGCGAAAACCTTCAGAAACTAACGCTGACAAAAGTGCCTACATTGCAGAAAACATTAGGGTCATGATACCAGTGAAAGAACCACGAAGAGAAGAAGAAAATGCAAAATGCAATCACGAAATATAAATGAAATATCACAAAAAATATAAATTATATCTGAATATATTAGCAAAAATAGGACATTTTAAAAACTATTACGAAAAGTATTATGAACAGTCTTTTTTATTGAGAGGTAACGACACCTTAAAAAATTAATTTTGCCTTCGCTTAATTTTGGCGTTTCTTAATGTAATCGATTCGTTCCACTAATTACATCCGAAGGTAAGATTCTTCAATTTCCAAGATACAGCTTGCCGAGTCACGCTATCCATGAAGGTATTCATTTCTTAAGGAGCGAGGACCATTTTCTATCGTTAAATTTATGTCATCTCTTCATGAGATTATGTGGTAGGTTTCTGCGAATGCGGTAATTAAGGAGCTGTTAATTGCGGAATTGCGTGAGTCTGTGGTACATAATCTTTTCTCTGATCGTCTTGAAAACTTCCTGCTTCTGTTATTCGAGTCATGATGGACGAAACTTAGATGTAATTTCATCCGAACAAAAACAGAAACGAATTCTCCTGTAATTAGATTTATCAATGCGTCGTATTTCACTTTGTTTACCAATAGAGCTGGTTGTTACTCAGCGTTTTAATTTGAAAAAGTGAGTACTTTTTGAGTCGATTCGAAAATAACCAAGCTTCTTTAAATCAATCCTATCCTTTCATGCTCACCTCTCAGAATAAATAACTGAAAGCCAACTTTCCCAAATTCGGTAGTGTTGATGCATAATTAGTACGAGTGATACAGAAGAGTTAATTCGATTTAGTATGTTCGCTGACGAAAGGAATTAAAAACTCGTTGATTCCAATCTTCGAGAAAATCGTGTAATGTAATGTGTAATGAATCGAGTAATCATTGAACCTGCATTAATCCATAAAACAAGTTAAATAATAAAATATTTCTGTTTTTATTTNATCGATAGAAGATGCGTCATAATACGTGCGTGAAAGGCTGCCGCTAATTTCAAATTTGGACCAGTACACGAGCCGCTGTAGAGGGCCCGCTTCGTGCGGACGAAAATGAAGCACCTGCTTTCGGCATCAGAAGATACGTTTTATTAAATTTGATGGCGTGTAATGTAATGTGTAATGAATCGAGTAATCATTGAACCTGCATTAATCCATAAAACAAGTTAAATAATAAAATATTTCGGTTTTTATTTCTTTTACATCCGTTTATATTGAAAAAGTGAATTTTCAAGTAGTAGTTGATGTTTAGAATTTCATGGTTGAATACACTGAAAAAATTGACCGCCTAAATCAAACAGAAAATAATGCTCCCGCTGAATTAAACGAATCAATTTGATTCGTAGGCGCAAGAGAAATATGTAAATCAACTAAAAACAGGCGCACATCGAGAAACATCCGATGTTTACACAAAATTTCGTTTGCTCATATATTCGGAAGAGTAGATGTTTTCAACCTCGGAATCCAAAATTGCCTACTCAGGGAATTGTTTCCCAATCGTTTATCTTATAAATCTGTGGAAAGCTCAGCTTTTAATTCGCGCTTTCCCCCATGAAACCACTAGAGGACAGAATGTCCTTGGATAAGGTTGCCCGGTTGGCCACCCATAACATGTTTAATCGAGGTCCATCCGGCCAATACTTTTTGAGTAATTTGAATGATTTCTTGTCGAATAATTGGCTAATTTTTTCTTGTGGATTAGGACTAATTTCCGAATGAAAGTTTAAAAAAATTGTATTCCTTCCTTATGAGCTTCGCGCAACACCGCAATCTGGGACCCCTTTTTAACTTAACGCAGATGAAATGAGTTAAAGGAAAGTTTGCTGAAGAATGGATTATTCAGCTGCTTCGATCAAAAAATTATTCTGGGGTAAAATGAAATGCAAGTGTGAAGTCCCTATAAGAGAAAGATTAAACCTTGTTATCTTACTCCTATCCATGACTGCTACGGTCGTGATACTCCAGATACAACTTCGAGAGATACATATGTTTCTACAGAATTTAATCACAACCGAAAGTGTGACTTGATAAGACATAACAGAAGATCAACTTAGAAGCTCGAATTGAATTAGTCCATCAGTGGGTATGTTTCTCGTATTATTAATAATAGAGAAATGTATGATAATCTTAAATGATATTTTATTAAAGAGGTTGATTTATTTTTGACCATTTTTATTTCTTAAAATCATATAAATTCTGCATTTTCATTGTTCTCAAAATCTTTAAAGATTTTTAGCGCAGTAAATTCCCATTTTGATATTCGTAAGTTCATTATAGCTACATTTTCTATGCTATTTGTTTTACAAAAGTTTTTGTATAAAATCTGTGAACTTCATGGTTGGATATTGAGTATGTATCAAAGGTCGAGCAAATCGATCTTCAAAGAATTCAGGAAAAATTGCAATTCTCAGTGAGCTTTGAAAATATCAGATGAGTGTGGTCGGAAGTTATCTTTTAAAAATATAGTTACATATTTTCGGTTATACTTGATAAAAGATAAAAGTAAATTCTGTGTAGTGTAGTAAATTAAAGCCACAAAAACATCAAAAAGTCTAAAAAGTTGTATGACCAATGCGCGTTTTACTATGTCCTTCTCTCTACCCCAAGTGTGGATTTCCTTATTTAATCCTAAATCAAATGTATTTGTTGAAGTAAGGGCGAATGTGTGTACTGCAAAATTCAAATTGTCAGTTACTTTGGAATATTATGCACACGGTAATACCTTACTCGTGGAACATCAATGTGAGACGTCAGATCTGTTGGGACGCTCTTACTACTGGATAAGTGTATTGATAGAAGTACTTTATAACCGTAATTAAAAATGCTTTATATATATGAGAAGATTTAAATTAAAGGGAATAAATAGGCGATTAAATTGTGGATGGAATCAGGACCAGTCTCTTTCTCCAGATATGGCTCAATATATCGTTTTCCTTGCTATGTTAGCTATCTTCCCATTGCTCATCCTGCCCACGAGATCCAGCTCGAACTCTTTTATTCCTGCATCGATCTACTCCTCTCCTCCTTGCTCTCCGTCCCGTGTAATCGCATTAAAGTCGCGAACACGATTCTATCATCCCACCGACGTTATATACCCACCTTTATTAAGAAATCATACACCGTTTCGCCCTTAAAGTTTATTTAAGTATGGAACTTCCCTCTTGCCACCCACGTTTCTCATTTATATTTTTCTTCTTATCTCTTAACTCAAATTTTATAATCAAATAAACTTCAAACTTGAAGCCTAGCTTGTAATGATCGGAGGATCGCCCGCCTTCTTAACTTTGTAGTACTAGCATTATGCCTATAAGGATTTAAGGAAAGAAAATCGGATAGTGAAGTATTTCCACGGTCAATTATGAATTTACTACATTTATCAGGATGGCACAATGATATATAAATGTTAATTTGAGATGAGTACCTTAGGATATCATCCTAAATTGCCCCCCCGGCAAATATCTCCACATCCCCCGACTTCTAGATCCGCTCCTGTTCCTAATTCAATTTCTCTGCTCTTAAATGTATTCTATTCCCTTCCATTTTGCTTTTCAATAACTTAAATAATTTCATTTTTGACCCAAACCTTTTCCTCCTAGGTGAACTTAGATTCCTCGAAAAATGTCTACTCTTTTATCACTATTTTATTATATCACTCCTTTCTCGGTATATCTCTTACTTGTTTCTTTTTTCTATTTTGTCAAAGTCAAAGTCGATTTGAATGGGTTTTCGCTTCTGTTTGGTGCACCCTTCTAAAGGTCTCCAGTTTGTATTCCACTCCGGGCTAGGGTGTACAAGTTTTGGTATTATAAATTTCAGTGGATGAAACATAGCTTTTATTGTTTTTGTGTCGCGATAATGTCGTGTCGTGGCCTGATTTCAGAGTAATTATTATTATTATTGTACAGATCTGCCAAAGGATGGCACTAGGTCAGGTGGTGACGTTACATTACTCACATTCTACAACTAACACTGAAGTTCTACTTATAAAAATGTATACATTTGTCAATAGTCACCCCGTCCACTAAAACAATATTTTACAAGATTTAGTATTGAAATTTTTAACAGATACGGTTACATAGTACAATTGAACATGATTTAATTTTTACAATTTAAAAAGCTGTCTTACATTAAAATTATATAATATTATCCATGGTAAAAGATAAAAGGAAATCACCTTTAAATATCGAAATTCGGGGTTATTTTCGTCTTTAACCTACGAAACGTATTGCATATGCAAAAAATGGAGAAATGTATTTCATTTTTTCATTGATAATAAATAACCACTGATATATTTACCTCTCTGAGGTAAATATATCAGTGGTTTCTCACACTGAGTTTTTAATCAGTCCTACATTTCGTAAGATTCGCCGTAGCTACTCTTTTGTAAAGCTTTTTAATTAATGCTGATTTTAATTTAATTTAATATAACAGTATTTCAATGTATCAATTACAGTTTCAACTAAGTACATGTAAGATCAACTTCTGTTCTACATTAAACGCATAGGGAATTTTCATGGCGAAGAGAGTTCATACTTCCTCCGACGCTTCCAACGAAGAGTTTCAGTCTCTCGCCGTAGATGAGCGCTGATGCACCAACTCGAGGCAGTTAGTTGAGGAAAGTGCTCACCAGAGGTCTAGCAAGCACTTGCTCTGGTGCTTTTGTTTCGAATCGATAGAAGATGCGTCATAATACGTGCGTGAAAGGCTGCCGCTAATTTCAAATTTGGACCAGTACACGAGCCGCTGTAGAGGGCCCGCTTCGTGCGGACGCAAATGAAGCACCTGCTTTCGGCATCAGAAGATACGTTTTATTAAATTTGATGGTTAGAAATGATTTTAAACGATATAGAGAAAATTCGCCTAAAATACACCACCCAAGAGTGGTGCCCGCCTACAATGCAGGCACTAAAGCCCAGCTTTCATCCGCCCTGACGGCAATGATAGTTACCGATTCCGGGTGGCCAATAGTCTGAATCAGTCTGTTAGAAGTAAATCTATTTCCGTGGCTTACATACGTTAATATTCCTCCTATTATATTTACTACTCCCATCACTAAAGCAAAAAATGTTCCCTTTTTAATCAAAGAAATGCAGGTTTCCAAAATGTGTGTGTTCCATCATACTTCATTAGTTTATTCAATGCTTGAATTGAAAGCTTGAAAGCTTTGTTTCCCAGACTTTGACTTGAGGTTGATTGGTGCAATATGTCATGATAATGACTACAGTAGAATTGCAATTTTTGAGGTTAGGTTTTTCACGTCACAGATTCACGGTTTTTTAACATTTTTTTCCCTTAGTATGATTTTGCTGACTAAGTAGTAGTCATGCTCCGTAAATCACATCCTTGCTAGTTTTCCTTCGAAGTGCTAGTTTTGAATATTTCGTCATCTTGAATTGTCATCCCTGTTTAAAGCTCTCCGCAAAAATTGTAGTTGTACATATTTCTAGTATTACAAACAGTTATAGTATATTACAAATAATTTATATAGACTTAGTCTAGTAATAGTAAACGAGAATATATATCCATGCTTTCTGCAGCTCTATAATCTGAGGTAAATGAAACTTGATTTTCCCTTGATAGATTTTTTTCATTTATGAATATTTTGATGCAAATTAATAACAAATCTTAATTCTTACTAAAATTACTGAATTACATACCATTATTTATTGGAAGTTGAAATTTATTCCTCATTTCTCTTAACTCATTACTTTATCATATAATTCAAATAATTTAGAATGTATTCCTCTAAATTCCTTTAATAAAGAAGCTTTGGCTAACTTATTTTGTTTGGACAGCCATAAACGTTGCAACTGATAAAGAATATGCTATCGAGACGCCAAAAAATACGGATCAAAGTAGGCAAGTGTTAGTAGGCTAATTCAGAAAGATTTATCGGAATACAATCTCTACAACTTCTCGTTTTCATCTTTTAGGAAATAACTTATTTCTGCACATGGTAAAAGAAACTAGAGATTTCTAACCTGGTTTGGAAAGAAATTTACAAGTCAAGGGACTATTTATTGCAAATTATGAAACGATGGGTATATTTCCAGTATCTTGTGGAGCTCATTATTAGTAAAGACTTCTAATCATAGTGTGGTGATTGAAAACAATTCTTATGAATGGAAGAAGTCAAACGCAGTTTGTTTCTTAAAGTGGCGGGAAAACTCATGCGACTCACTAGTTCTCAGATATTCCGACTGGCAGCGCTTCATGGGGCCATTTGTAACTCTCCTTTTCCAGACTCCATCTGACGGTGGTCCTCCGAAACTGCTCTCCTATCTTTGCAGAGCAGTGATTCACCTTAACAATCGATCCCCCTGACCCATATATTTTTCCTTTTCTAACCCTTCACCTACGTCCATCCCTCTGAATCCCTGCTGTCTCCCGAACGTACGGAGATATCCTCGCGGAAACCACGGTTACATAATCACTCTTGAGATAAGCTGAGATATCATTGTTTTCATTCCTAAATTACAAAATTAGTCAGCTCTCACGAACCGATCGGAAAATCGTGAAATATTACATGCTGAGCAATTCTAGAAATGTCTCACATTCCTGATTTCTTAGTATTTTTCTCCTTTTTAGTAGTATCCTGGTATCACTTTCCTATTTTTATTTTCAAAGAAATTCCTTCATTGAATGGCAGAAATATTCTTTTTCTGATCCACCTCACATTTTTCAAATTATTCAAGAAAGGTTTCCTGTACCCCCCTTAGTGTTATGTCCCGATTTCATTTATTCGCAAAACCTTTAACGGAGATACTTATTCATTGAAAATATAGTTCCGTAAAGAATACAGACTAAAAAGTCTTTACATAAAATTCTATAGATAAATAAAAATTCTGTGTATTCTTCCAACTTGAAAATTTTAATGAATGATTATTTAATTGAAGGTTGATCAGTTATTGTGCTATCTTTCTGAGAAATTTAGACCAATTTGTGGCTTTCACCTTTATTGATATTTATACACCAAAAAAAGCGAGTAGGAGAAATCGATACCTTTATTGAAGAAAGCATTGTATTGTAATAGGAAACTTTGATTGATTTTTGACCATAACTAGGTTTCAGTTTGAAAACCTACATTCTTTAAATTCTTTGGACAGGAATTCGTAAATTTCTATATTTTGAATGTAAAGAAAATTGTTGTTGTTAATTTATAATATTTAAAGGTCCTGATATAATATTGTTTTAAAACTTATCAAATAATTATGAAAATTTTTGTCCAAATTCTAAAATATTCTAATAATTTCATCATCAGTTATTTAAAACCAAAACATTTTGAATCAAAATGTTAATATGGTATGTTTTGAATGCCAAAATATTTTGAAGTGAAACCATAACTGAGTTAGTAAAAATTGGTTAACTTCCCTTAACACAGTGGTCGGCTAACCGCGGCTCGCGAGCCACATGCGGCTCTTAGGCCCCTTGAGTGTGGCTCTTCCGCAGAATTCCACGCGCAGGCGCGCACGTATGTACAGTACGATTGAAACTTGAGTGCGGTTGGCCCATGCGCAGAAGTTGGTTTTTGTCTATTAATATTATCGTTATTAAGTATGATATCAAGTATTATTCAACGTACCTATAGTTGAACTAAGACTTAAAACTTTAAATAAAGTTTCTTAAGTTAATTTTAGGGAGCGCTGTGGAGTGAAAGATGTTGTGTCGAGGATTGAAAATGTGCGTTGAGATGGTTTGGACATATAGAAAGGATGAACGAAAAGAGATACAAGTATACAAGACGAGTCTGGAAGGGAGAGTTGAAAGGGGCCAACCTCAGCGAACGTACCTCAATCAGATTGAGGTTTTTAGCAAAGGCTAGCTTAGGAGCCCAAATCTTACCCAAATCAAATTAATAACACTGTACCTACCTATATAGTTGAAGTTTAATAGGTTTGGCTCTCAAAAGAATTTTCAATTGTTGTACTGTTGATATTTGGCTCTGTTGAGTAATGAGTTTGCCGACCACTGCATTAACACAATGCCAATTAACCAACTTCCTTTGAAACCTTCAAAATATAACTTATTGTTGGTTTTATGGAGTTTGGTTCCTTAGAATTATTAGCTATCCCATTACTCATTTGTTTTCCTCCTTAAATATACTAAAAAAGTCCGTGCCCAAATCACTGTAATAGCTAATCAATTGATATATTCGGCTGAAAGTGCTCTTAATAGAACGAACTCCATGGTAAAATATCAAGGAAATGATATCTCATTTAGAGAATAATACTCAATTCATTTCAATTTGCGCTAAATCATCTCAGTGAGAGAATTTCTTTTCTTAAACTAATATTACAATTTCAGTTTTTTATATTAGCCGTAAGTCTTCACCTTATTTTCCGAACATGCCTCTGAATTGTTTACATGGATGCCATCTCCAGTAAGAACAAAGAGTGCGAAAAATCGATTATCATTCTCATGATACACTAAAGCGGTAAATTCGTCTAATGGCTGAAGCGTCCGATGAACTAGGCAAATGCTTTTAATGCTTCATCGATTTCTGGCCGCTTACCCTTAAGGGGTAGGCAAAGGCCATTCCCTGCATATGTTCACAAGGAGACCCTTGAGAGGCGCAATTTAAGGATAGAGTCCAAAGAAAAGGGAATTCGTAGTTATGCGTGGGGAAGTTTACTTGCGTGCCATTCGCACGACTTTCCTTGCCCCAAGAATAAAACTAAGACCAGCTCGGCCTTCCTTTACGAAACAGCCCAAATTTTCTTTTTCGCCATTTTCAGCCTATTTCCTTTTTCGTCTTTTATACGTCCTTTACAAGCTCTCTTTCACAAAGCTTTCCGGAAACTTCCAAACAGTCCCTAATTCCCAACGTTTTCGCAAAAACCTCTCACTTTAGCCAAGTACTGTGTCCAGTGCTGCCACTGCGGCGGCGGTCCGATTCTCAAGAGAGACCTAAGAAACGGCGTTCGCACATCCTTTGAAGTTCAAACTTTCCTATTCCTGTCATATTAAGCTAGAAAGGGTTTACATCAGGTGTGCTCCTCTTATCAATGCAACTCCTTTTACGGTGTGCATACAGTACGGTAAACGACGCTTTTATTGGCCCTTTCTATAAGCATAAATGAGTTTTCCCATAGGGATTGTTAGACATTCAAAAGCCGCATACTCAGGCTTTCGGTATCTTTATTAACAAGTTTGTCTCTACTGTTTGGAATGTAATTAATTCATCAGATTCCGCGAGCTGAATTTTGACTCATTTAACCGATGTATTTTATAGTTAAAAGCAGAATTTATTCTATTTATTATAATCATGTACTCTCGTATTTAAGGGTTTAATCATCTGTATTACAACCAAATCATGGTTTGAATCGATTTTAAAAAAATCTCTCTAAAATTCATTTACTTCCAATTTCTTTCTTTTGTCTGCAATATTTTATTTTCGTTTCGCCCCATTTTCAAGCGTGTACATTTCCCCGGTGTTTCCTTAAATGTCTATCCGTTGCCAACAAAACACCTAGAACTTACTCAAAGTAAAGCTTTGAGGCAATTTCTCAAATGTTTCTTCAGGCGATTGTTTCCAACTTATTCCATTTTAATGACTATACTTGTCGTATGACTTAAGTACTCTTTACCAATTAGGTACTTTGGTATTTTTATAGCCAAATGGCAGCTTGCGGAATATTATTGTACATTTTTATGAGCTCTTACATAAATGGTGGCTCAATCAATGGCTTATCATGATCATTACTGTCATTAGCAGATCTGTATAGAAGAGAAAGAAAATATTACCTAACCCAGACATAGTTGGCTCTATGCTGTAAATTTATGAAAACTTCCGAAATAATAAAGGTTTGCTGACCTCTCCTCGGGACCGATTTAGAATTCTGTCCATCGTCACGCCCATTAACAAAACAGCTCCCTCTCTTCTTAAAGTATCCCATTAAAAAAACCTGGCAGTAATAAAGACGTCTCCACCCCTTCTGCGTGGCCTATAGTGTTTGTGACGTAGTACGTGGCACGTGGTGGCTGACAGGGTGACGTTTTCTCTCTCTCCCTTGGCTGCCCTCTTTTTCCCTTCGAATGACGTCAACAACCCTGTTTTCCTTTCTCTCTTTGGACCCTCTTCCTTTTCCACGTCATCCCTCCTCTCATACGGTTAATCTCTCTCCAATTTCCCACTCATCTTTCATTTCTCGTACATTTGCCATCCTTCTTGCAGCATTCTTCCATATATTCTTAGCTGGTATTTACTTACACTACCAATCTAAGAATGAAATTCATTATTCTTCGCTTAAAATTATCTCTAGTTGCGATAATTACTGAATTCATTCTGAACTCTGCAGTGCATCACTTAATATGCTTCCAGCGTGGACACTGATTTTTGAAATATATCGAATAGAATCTTATCAAGTGAATGTTAACTTACACTACTTACTTACTACAATATTTAATATGATAAACATTTCTGAAACTAGAGAGGGTACGACATCTATAAATTACACGCACACATACATTTACATTAAATGGTAATGGTAAAAATATCTTGGCATAATTTCTAGAAATCCCTAGTCTTCAAAAAACGCCCAAGGCAGAACTATCAGTAATCAGGAATATACACGTAGTTTATGCTTTTATTGTAATGAGTATAACAACCTAACAAAGCGATAGAGTACAGTAATATATTATAGTACTGAAATTAACGCCAATGTCTTCTAAGAGTTACGGAACTGTTCCATTAGAAATACAACATCATTTTGTCTGCGACCTAAAAAGCCATTACGTCCCGCTTTAATGTATCCTCAGACGTGTACAAGACTTGTATATGAATGAACTTCATATGCTTGAATTTTGTTGACGGAAAGCTCATCTTCATTTGAAAAAATTATGGTTTTTGCACAAAATCCGAGCTCGATTGGCTTAGCTTTCGCTGGGCATGCCCGGGAGCTGCCCGGGGTCCGCTCGAGAGTGAATATCAGGTGCATAATTTAAGACTTGGATCGAAAAAAGCTCATCTCTTTGAAACTCAATGTCACCATAATAACAACAACGTCACGATTTCAGCTATGATTATCGAAATATTTTACCCAGTTTTGAATTTAAAATTTTACAGTAGTATATATTTTATAGCTCTATATAATGTCATTTCCTCTAATTTTTCTGAACAGATTAGAACGTACAGATATAAATTGGTTTCATCTCCCATATAATAGCTATTTGAAACCTAACATAATCGCGATATAAACCATTTTACGGACATTTGCTGAAAGCTAGAAATATAAACGCTGATTCCTCTACTTTGAGCGCAATTCAAAAGGAGTCTCCTTGAAGTTTTCCAAATTTGAACCCGAGGAGAAATTCTCTCGAGGATCTTAGTAGGCTCGGTTTTGGTAAATATGCGTATGGAGATTAACTTGGGGAAGATCTAAGAGGTTACACCGTAAGAACTACACGTAAAGAGGCGTATTCTGGTCCTTTAACTGTTTCTGTAAATATAAAGTAAAGTAAATGTACGTTACGTTTGTAAATACAGAGATGAATATCGTACATGTAAACAGGAAAAGATGAAGTAATAAGATTCTCGAATTTTTATTTTCTTATTCGAATACGATAGGAAACCTACGATTCCTGCTTCTGTTTAAGACATCGTACTTCGAGATCATTTCTCCAATAGGGATTCCGTGATATTCATTAAGGATTTAAGGATCGTAAGTTAGAACTCCGAGTTAACGAAAGCGCTGAAATTTAAATGATTCCGGAATGTATCTCCTTGCGGTAGTAACGGCTTTTTTCCATTAAAAGGCATTTATTTTTCTTTCCCCTACGGCAGTCTTATTTCTTTGGAAAACATCTCCATGGAAACAGCTTCTCAAGTCAATCTTTCCCAGACTCTGACGACCTCATTGCCTCCTCTTCTTCGTACGTCGACACCAGATTGATCGAACTGCATCCCCTTCAACTCCCCCGCTCATAAAAATTTCCATTTAGGGTTCTTTTTTCCGTTCCCTCCTATTTCCCCCCTTTATATCTCCTACTAAAATTCCTCGCTCTTATTTCCTAATCCACTCGTTGAAATTACTCGTCGAGCAACCCGCTTCTCTTTTGTTTTTTTGGCCTCCAAAGTTTTGAAAGGCACTTCTTTGTCGCTCTGAGAGACTTCGGAGTCGAAGTTTACCCGATTTTACGGAAAGGTAACATTGGTATCCTTTCGTTCATCTGACGGCGTTTGATGTCGGCTGCTCCTGACGCAATGCGGTGCTTTCCTCACTGTTCGTAGACGTGCGCTTGTTTGGCAGTTGAGGGATGATTAGTCGAAGGAGGAGTTTCCTTGATAAAGTCTCTTTTATCCGTTTTTTTTTCTGGGAACTTTGCCTTATAACGGCGGATGATGCTTAATATCCTCTTTTCAAATCTTTATTTTTACTACTTGAAATTTGGAAGCGTAATTATTTCCTGTTGGTGAAAAACTGTTCGAAATAACTTAATAAATAAGTAGATATTCCCAGTGGAATCAAAGAGAATTATCTTCCTTATGGAGTAAGGTTATCAATCCCGCTTTCATACATCAAATTACTTGAATCTACGATTTTCCAAATAAAATAACAAGGTGAACTTGTAACGATTTAACATATTTCTCTATTTTATCTAGGTTAAATGAATGTTAAAATCTCAAATGCATACACAGCATGTACTAAACCAAAGTCTCCTTAAGGAGTTACGCTAGGAAGATAAACGCTTCTTCTTATGTATATATTCATATGTTTCCAAAATAGCTCGTCAAAGCCTTAATATAACAAAGAAAGTCGGCAAAAAAGGAATACATTATAGTGAATCAGAGTAAGTAATCTTTAGGTCTTATTCGTAAAGGGTTTTATTACTCATAGTGGATTTGAGCTCACCAGCGATGTACACCGATTAGTAATCTACCCGTTACAAATAGGGCACACTTTTTAGCTGACTCTTAAAAATAATTCATAAATATGTTCTGCACGATAGTGTGTAATGCAGTAGATAAAATGATGATATACTCAGTCATTGATTGAGGGACAAAAATAATCGTTGGGTTACTTCAATAAACTATCATCGAATACGTTACGGTCGGTATTCTTCAGTAAAATTATAAATTGAAATTTTTCACTTTAGTTGATAGGACTTTTTCTTTGGTGATTTCCCCAGAAATCGAAGTTCGTCGCTAAACGTGAATTACACCTGCCGACTTACGGTTTACGGAGTGTTTTAAAAACTCTACCTTTTTCTTTGGCACTTTTATGTATATAAGTATAAATAGGATACTCTTTTCACTAATTTCAATGTTTTCTCAGCCTTCTAAACTTGTTCCCTCTAATCTCTTCGCCGGCTTGTCAGGAAAAGTTATGCCCCTTAGCGTTCCAAAAGATTTCGGACCTCAAATTGTCAACTTGCTTTTCATTCAGTCGGAGCAAAATTCGTCTCATTTTCTCGGTTAATCTGTCCAAATAACTAAAAATAGCTAATTCCACGTCAATGTATTGGTTACTGATCCTAGGAAAAAGTAGTCTTGAACAAAAAATGAAGCTCACCCATGAAGAAAGTATTTTTTAAGATCGTTTCAGTTTACTGATTCTTCTGTATTTACATATTTTTCTATAGATAAAATCGAAGGATTTCTTTCCGATCGAATTTTCAATCGTTGGTGATTTTTTTTTCGTTTATTTGTTCAATGAAAGACTGTAAGTTGACGTATTTTCATCTCGAGATGTCGTAGAATGACTTTTTACTTAAGTAGCGACAGTTATGAAGACATCTTCCGCGACTTAGACAACAGATGAGTGTTCCCCTTTCTTGAGAAAACTTAAGACGGCTTTCAGGTAGATCTGAATTAAATTTTCCCCTTGTCTACAGCAAAACTTCTCAAAGAAATCTAATCTGCGGTAAAATGCGAACCAATACTTCCGAAATCCGTGTCATTTGTCTTTCAACAGCCGACATATAAACTTTATCCATTACTTTTTTGTTCATCAAGTGTATATCGTGTCCAACTGTTGCTTTTCACGAGATGACGTCCGGATAAAAATTTTAACAACATGTTCGATGCATTTTGCATTATTTCTCTCGCTATCATAGATTTTAAAAATATTTTATTCTTTGATAACATGAATGCACGATTATTGTAAAATAAACACGATAGTAAAATGTCTAATCTCTACTGAGATCCTGAAAGGTATATAGTATGAATAGACTTATGTTAGGTGATTACGATAAGAGAATTCGTTTTGATTTGCAAGTAGATAGCTGCCTTTAGTTACTATTTCACTAATTTGCTGACTTTAAACATATCTGATATCTGTAAATACATATGCAATGTGTGTGACCTAGAGTAGCCCTAGTTGTGTCGACGCCGTAAAATATACCATAATTTATTTATAAATCTTTCTTATTATTATTATAAATTATGGGCAGCTG
>KZ308206.1:1079539-1094951 GCA_000376725.2 Ladona fulva | reverse complement strand
GAATAAGAAACACTTATACACGTTACCACAGGATAACTTAATGAAAAGACCTAGGTTTCGACGCGTCGCGTTATCGTCAGGTACAGGTAACAGAGAAAATTCACAATATATAGGAAGAGGAGCAATGAAGGGAGATCCATTGCTTTCCCCTCATTGCTCCTCTTCCTATATATTGTGAATTTTCTCTGTTTCCTGTACCTGACGATGACGCGACGCGTCGAAACCTAGGTCTTTTCATTAAGTTATCCTGTGGTAACGTGTATAAGTGTTTCTTATTCTTTTCATCATGAATAGCCACCACAAAGTCGAGGCCGAAGTAGTGGATTTTGCAAAGATGATGTATTTTTGTTAAGTGAAACATGAGATTAAGGCCAATATGCTTGGGGTTTTAGCTAAGGAAGAGGAGATAGGGCAAATATTTTAAATGGAGAAAGAGTGGTTAGTTGGGAGGTGTGTAGAGAAATGTGGAAAAAGTGAGTTAAATGAAGGTGAGCATTTGCTTGATGTTGCAGTTCTTTCCTGGTCCTCTTACACTTCCAATATGTTTTCGCTTTTCCATACGTTCGTAAAGTTAGTTATTAAAGATTCGTGTGAATAAGAAGATATTTAACTCAGATATTCCCAATCTTTAAATATCTATAAAACAGCCAAAAAAACTACTTTATACTTTGTTATCCTTTATCGAAAGCATCTGCTTTAGCGTGCGCCTCTATACATTTACTATCCATAATATAGAGGATAATCTCGTTAATGTTAGGGAGTACCTAAATGACATGACTATATAAATTCAAAATATAAGAGTCTTGAAAATTCCTAATGGCTATCTGTTATCGAGGAAAGCAATCCAGAAAATTACGCTAAAATATTGAGTAGCTTGAGTGGCGCGCATTGAGTTTTATTGACTGGAAGATAATGCTGAGGAAACACTCAAGAGAATACTCTGAAGAACAGCAAAAGGAGGCTCGTTGTTTTAAAACTGATGGTACTCAGGAGAAATTTCCACATGAGAGAGTATCTTTAGCCTCAATCCTTCATAACAATTCTGATATTTCTAACTTTCTTCTATTTCCTAGGGTGTGTTTATTAATCTATTCTAAAGAAACCCCTTTGAATCAAGCGTGTTGTTATTTAAAAAAACCTTCGCATACCAATTTGTATTATTACACTTTTTCATATTTTAAATGGAATGATTTAGCATTTTTATTCTTGTCTATTTATATTTTATATATGTGCATTACAGTCCAAAAGAGAGAGAGGATTCCATCCTTACAAAATTAACGTATTCAAATAGCCACTATATGAGATCCCCAGAAACGGTTCTGGAATAAATGCATAAAAATTACAAGGGTGGGAAATTAAAGGAATAATAATAATGGAAGTGCTTTCATCGATATGATGTCGGCAAAGAATTTGGGTAAGGTACGAAGGGGAGAAGGGCTAAAATGAGAGATTGGGACCTGGGAAAAACCTGACTGGAATGAAAATAAGTCTAAAAGTAAGGGAAAATAGTTAAATGGGGAGGGAGGAGAACTGTGGATTCGAAAAATATGACCTGGGAAAACGGGAGCCATTCTTAGAGTGAAAGGTGACGCAGGATCTGCAATAGGGAGAAAGAAGGAATGAAGAAATGGAGGAAAGATTTGCACGTGCTCTGCAAAGTGATGATTTTAAGAACCGGCTGATATTAAAAGAAATACTAAATTTAGACACCGGTGCAGGAGTTTAAGTACATATTTTTTCGTTTAGTTTGAAGGAGGTAGGCAAGGTTGAGTACTTAGGAGGTGCTTTTAAAGGAAAGTAAACGTGCCCATTATTTCCCTTGTGGATGAACCTTTGGCCTTTGAATGGATCAAGCAGCCCTAAACATATTATCAAATTATTACAGAGCCATTTTAACTCAAGTAAACGTAGGTGAAGTTATAAAAGCGTGAAGTAATCGGGTTAAACTTGGATATGCATTTTTGTATTCATGCTGTACCAATTTCTGAAATCCTCTTCCAGGATTGGCACGTGACCGTTTGGACGTCCTCATTTGCATGATGTCTTCTATGATATATCTCTTTATTATATGGTTATTATTATCTCTTGACAATGATAGTACCATTTATAACCCTCCGTTCCCTTTCTTTATTACCATTAACCTGACTGCAGGAGATCAATGTATCTAATGATGTAGGTAGAAAAGGATAAACTTTAAATGGCTTTCCACGAAGTAACGCCTAATCATCTAGATTTCTTTCGTATCTAATGATGTTGCATGGCGACGAAACCGTTACACTAAAATTTCTGTGGAATTTACCACAAGATTTTGGTTTTATCGTATTAAAGCGTATATTAAATATTTGTAATTGATCAAGGAATAAAACGTTCTTCCGTGATATTTATTTTTGACCTGGTAGAACGGAGGAAGGAACAGGAAGGTTTCTAAAGAGCGGCATTATAAAGGCGGAAGAAAATTAGCGATTCTGATACCGTTCAAAAGCGAAAATCTCTTTTCCGGGTCTATTTCTATCTCAATAGAGTTACAGTATTTCATAAAGAGAACGAGCAAAAAAAAATAGATTTTCCCTTCTCTCGTATAAATTCCATGGAACGACACCCTCGCAATATAGTGGATCTCGCGATACGCACAGATTCCAAAATTAACGAAACCATTCCCTAAGGGCATAGTCCGCCCGCATGTAAATAATCGAGATATTGCTCAAAAATTGCCTCCCTCAGAAGATCGCGGGTAAACATTTTTTTCAGGGCAAATATATAGAGCCTTTTTGGCAGATAGAGTAGATAAAAATAAAATAAAGAGATAAAAAAGCAAAGATGATGTAAAGAATAAGAAACACTTATACACGTTACCACAGGATAACTTAATGAAACGACCTAGGTTTCGGCGCGTCGCGTTATCGTCAGGTACAGGTAACAGAGAAAATTCACAATATATAGGAAGAGGAGCAATGAAGGGAGATCCATTGCTTTCCCCTCATTGCTCCTCTTCCTATATATTGTGAATTTTCTCTGTTTCCTGTACCTGACGATGACGCGACGCGTCGAAACCTAGGTCTTTTCATTAAGTTATCCTGTGGTAACGTGTATAAGTGTTTCTTATTCTTTTCATCATGAATAGCCACCACAAAGTCGAGGCCGAAGTAGTGGATTTTGCAAAGATGATGTATTTTTGTTAAGTGAAACATGAGATTAAGGCCAATATGCTTGGGGTTTTAGCTAAGGAAGAGGAGATAGGGCAAATATTTTAAATGGAGAAAGAGTGGTTAGTTGGGAGGTGTGTAGAGAAATGTGGAAAAAGTGAGTTAAATGAAGGTGAGCATTTGCTTGATGTTGCAGTTCTTTCCTGGTCCTCTTACACTTCCAATATGTTTTCGCTTTTCCATACGTTCGTAAAGTTAGTTATTAAAGATTCGTGTGAATAAGAAGATATTTAACTCAGATATTCCCAATCTTTAAATATCTATAAAACAGCCAAAAAAACTACTTTATACTTTGTTATCCTTTATCGAAAGCATCTGCTTTAGCGTGCGCCTCTATACATTTACTATCCATAATATAGAGGATAATCTCGTTAATGTTAGGGAGTACCTAAATGACATGACTATATAAATTCAAAATATAAGAGTCTTGAAAATTCCTAATGGCTATCTGTTATCGAGGAAAGCAATCCAGAAAATTACGCTAAAATATTGAGTAGCTTGAGTGGCGCGCATTGAGTTTTATTGACTGGAAGATAATGCTGAGGAAACACTCAAGAGAATACTCTGAAGAACAGCAAAAGGAGGCTCGTTGTTTTAAAACTGATGGTACTCAGGAGAAATTTCCACATGAGAGAGTATCTTTAGCCTCAATCCTTCATAACAATTCTGATATTTCTAACTTTCTTCTATTTCCTAGGGTGTGTTTATTAATCTATTCTAAAGAAACCCCTTTGAATCAAGCGTGTTGTTATTTAAAAAAACCTTCGCATACCAATTTGTATTATTACACTTTTTCATATTTTAAATGGAATGATTTAGCATTTTTATTCTTGTCTATTTATATTTTAGTTTTAGTTATACTATTAAAGATTAATGAAGGTTGACCGCCGAACAAAAGGCCGATTTGATTAAAATTTCGGAAGAAAATTTTGCCAAATTATTTAAATCGGTATGAATTTTTTTGAAAATCAATAAGGAAAATTCAAAAGAAGAGGAAGAAATGCGAAGTTTTTCCTCGTCGAGTTCGAATAAGGAAGAGTAAGGGAAATGAGAGAAAATCAGTAAAGAATAAAAAAAAGATGAGGATCGCGAGGCGAAGGTAGAGATAGAATGGAACTAGGTGATCCCCGGACAGCGCTCGATTGATCGAACAGTGTCACGCCCCCAAGTCATCCTCCCCACGCATTGAAGCCCTTGCAGACCTCACTCCACCCCCATGTATCCCATCACCCTTATATCCCTCAAAGAAAAACCCTTTCCTCCCTCATTTGCCTCCGGACTGTCCGTCCCGTTATCTCCAAATGTCTCTCTCTCCCTCTGATTTACGAAAAGACGTTTTCTCGTTTCCATTCCCCCTTCGAAAATTTTATATAAGGCAATTACGGAGGCAAAAATTTAAATAATCATTGCAAATGCTATTCCACTATGTGCTTGTAATGACGTTTTGCTTCATTCAGACCCTGTGGAGAATTTTTACGCTTTTCTTCCGAGATGTTATGTATTTAGTGGCGAATAGTAATTTTGTAATAGAGCACCCGTTCACTTGCTCCACTACAGTTTTTAAACAATCGTAAGCGAGTTAAATGACTTCAAGGACATTTTCAACTCGTTATATCGCGCTCTACATATTTTTTTTAAAGTATTGGCTGGTATAAATGATAAACTTTTAATAAATCAACTTAAATGAGCCAACTGTTTTGAATCTGTAATCGACTGTTTCTGGTGTTTTTGGTTTCAACGCTCGGCGGAAGTTGGTTTTGTAACTAAAATATTATTAAACGCCAACGCTTTTATTGAAATCGGAACTTGAATTTACATTGCTCAAATATTATTTTTTCATTAACCGCCAGAAAATATTGTTTCAAATGTCTTAGGTTTAGCTCGCTATTCTCAGGATTTTTATAACTCGAGAATATATCCTCATGTTCTCCATTTGCTTTTACTTTTTTCATTATGGCATTCTCATTAAAACCTAGAATAGATGGATTAGATGGAGTAAATTGCTATAACCCCCTTATGAATACATGACGAAACTAATTTAATATCAGGTTTAGGAGTCTTTTCCAGTAATAAAAGAAAATAAAGATGATTTAAAACTTTAAATCCCTTAAATTAAGTGACTGTTACATTTGTGTAAATTTAATCAAAAATATGTTATTAGGAATCCCCACCACACGCCGATAAGTGATAGTGTTGCCAATATATATGTAGACTTTAAATGGCGTTTAATCTTAAAGGCAGCGAGCTTACAACTAAACTAACCCGGCATCATATGAATCTTCACTTCGTGGAAATGCCGATGTTAGGTCTATGGCCGTAATCGTCATAAATCTTCGGAAGCTAGAGGCGGTAATGCCTTCATCAATGATAATTCCACCTGTGAGGTCGTTTTACACGTCGTGATGCTTAATCACGACGATAAATGAGATTAGGATGAGTGGAGCCTTACCTTTCAGTTACTCAAACGGTTATGCACCTCCAGCTTGAGAAGTAATTACCGGCTGTTTTCCTCAAGAGAGTAGAGAAATGAGAAGTACCATAAACTTAACGAGATATTTATTTGTGTTATCTATCTTTAGTTGAGAATCGGTTTATCCTCAATTGGCTTGTTACGATTTAAATCTTAAATCTAATACAGTTTCCACGTAATTCTACACTGTTTAAAAACTCAAATCATGAAACTACTAGGTTTCAAGGAAGTCTGTAATCAAGTTGACGATTAATAATTAATTCAGTTTCGGAAATTATTGCGTAGATATATTTTTGACATCTGCAAAATTAGCGATAGTTATGCGGCAATTCTAGTTTTTTTCATTATTAAGGTACATTTAATATATATTGCGTGAAAATTTGTATAATAGCATGAGGTTAAGAAGTCTAGGAAAATTAAATTAGTTTCCATTAAATTATGGGGCCAGCAATTATCCCTAATCTAAAATTGTTCATTTTTTAGACCTCTCTGCCAATGAAGTATTGCTTTCATGAGAGATGTTTACCACTACTACAGCATTTACTTCTTTACTACAGCATTTTACGCATGAACACTTTAACTCTCCTCTAGATAGAAAACTAATCCTACATTAAAGCTTTCACACTTATTAGAATCATCTTTCGCAGAACATTACGGTCCACAAGAAATTTCTCATAGTTCCCTCCTCACAAACTTTCTTCTTATTTCATCCCAAAATCTACGCGGACTTCGAAAGTTTTCTTCTCTTGCAAGTCTCTCCTCACTTTTTCTTTGCATTCATTTGCTGTTCACAAATTTAAGAGCTCCAACGATCATTTGCCAACAGACTTTTGAGTGAAAGCCTTCGCATCTCTCCCTAAATGAGTACGGAATATTTAAACAAGAGCGCGAAAGTCCTCTCGCGGAATTGCGAAGGAAAACTATTCCGAGCTCGTTTTAGCGTTTATTAGAAAGGCCTCACACACGAGTTTGATCGAAACATGGAATTTTCATACTTTTCCTTGGTATTTTTTTCCGAAGGCGAGTTCGCATGTTAATATATTTTTAATCTTTAACTTTCAAGGTTTGTGCACCCCGTTATCTATTTATTAGGTTTATCTATGAATGAATGATGCACAGATCGATTTTTCTTTCGCATTAGTTCCGCCACGAACTTTCACATTGAATCTAGCGGAACCTCTCTACTAACTTGCACGGCTTGCAATGCGGTTTTCAAATTCATTACTTCACCCTTCTCTGGGTTCATGTAAATGTTCACGAGCAATAAATCACAGGAAATACTGAAGGTACTTTACTAAGAGTTATTTATGTAACTGTTAAAAATCTTACTATTTCTTATAAATATTTATCTTTGAGTTTAATCCAAGTATTGATGCATAACTGTCGAAGAGTAATGACTTTCAGTTTGAATTTGTTAGGAACAAATTAAAAATAGTTATTCAACGATGGATCACTACACATGCTCCTTAGGTGTATGTTATTCTTATCCTATGCACAGGTAATACATTACTGTAATTTACCATCTGTAAGACTCTCTCATATGTTTAACAAACCTTAATCTGTGACCCAAAATTTGGGAAAAATAATTGCTGTTAAAACAATTAAAGCTAACGTAACAAGTACGAAACAATTTGCACGAAGACAACAAGCGCGAAAACACCAAATATAGAATCTATTAGCAACCATCTCCGTAGCGTGGTGGTGCGTGAGCATTTTTAATATTTGCAGTAGTTGTTTAAAAACTCTAAACCATTGTAAAAGACGCATCCTAATTATTCCAATCTTTTGAAACAGTGTGACTCTTTAATCGCCAATTTGAATCACTTTGACAGGAATTAATTTTAAAGTTTTATTATTCACTTGAATGCAATATATATCGGAAATTCTAAATCGTCGCATGATTGACTGAGTACCGTCAGAGAATATCTTGGTTATGAACCTACTTTCATATCACCTCATATTTCATGCGTAAGAACTCGTTATATAATGATGATTTAGATTATTTTCAGAATCCGGTAAATATCCTATAAAGTTATAATGACGAGATTATTAATAAGTGTAAAGATTGTACAGATATTCGTCGAACATTTTTAAAAACATATTATGTGGAAATGCTCGGGGCATGTATGGAATTAAGGCTTCATTTCTCGTTTGCTGAAAATTTGGGATTCGACAGGGTAAATATGTAGGGAAACATGTGTTATTGGGGATTGGGTCAATTGCAAATTTCATCGCGGATCAGCGAAGCACCTCTTATGAAATACGTTACGCCCTAATTACGCTTTATCAGTGGCAGAGAAGGGCCGCAGCCTCATGTGAAACCCTACTACAGCTTTTCAGTTTTGAACGTAAGCCCCCTGCGTCGAATACCGGAACTAGTAGGGTCTCCTTTGAAAGCATCGATTCCCTTGCGCTATTGCTTTCTGGCTTCCTATTCTCATCCGATCGCCCAAAATAGCCTCTTATTTTAAGTTGAAAATTGACTTTTTGCGAAGAAGTAGAGCTTTTAAAATATATGTGTGGCAAATTTTAATAATAAGGTTCAAATGTAGGTAATTACTAACTGTTTGACGTGGCACTTTAGAAAATGCTGTAATATAATTAGGCTTACCCAATACGCCTCTAGTATGTCACCTGCATACCAACTACGAGTTGGTCCAAAAGAGAGAATAGCAAAAAATTAACTAATGGTGTTTGATGAACTTGATTGATGTTCAGATAGTTAGAAATGTAATTTTTTTTTAATTCAGAATACGTTGCGATCATATGTTGGAGTGAATGAAAAGTGCCACGTGAGAAAGTACATTGTCCCAGGATAGAGAGTCGGGGAATGCGAGAAAAACGCTAGAAAACGTGCCCCAAACTAATTAATACTATTGGTAAATCTTATTAAATCGACTATCTAAATATTTCAAAACTTTTTCTATTTTTTAAAGCTTTTATATCAAAAATTAGAAAGAAAAATGTAATCAGAAACATTATTCTAAGGAATGAGCAGGTAGTCGAGAAAATGAGTTTTTGAAAATGTAAGTAGAAAAAACTAAAACAATTCGTACAGATTATATTGATGAGTAGGCGAGATTTTATGGGACAGAAGGAAACATCTTTGATGATAGAGTTTCATTTAAAAATGTAGAAAAGTACGCCAAAAAGGAATATTACATCTTCAAGTAACTTCTACACACAATACACTCCTACCTATTTTGCAATTTTTGCAGAAATTAAATTTTATTGAATTTTCATTCCGACATTGGTGTATTTATTTCTACTTGAGAGGGTCGTTTATTCTCGAAAATATCGGTGGCTTTAATTATGTTGTGTTACCATAAAATGAAGAATCTTTAATTTCCACCAGTATCAAATCCAAAAATGTTCATATTAATTACAAAAATTTATTATTTATTATTAAAAAGTATTAGATCGGTATAAAATGTTATCCACCAAAAAAATTAAATTTTTCATGTGAATAGATGTTTAGAGAAGAAAAAATTGCTTTGACTAAATTAAGACAAGGGATTCCATCTTCAGATGGCATCAAATTCAGAAATTTCGAGAAAATTTCTTTAAAATCGTACTGTAGCTTGGTAGCAGGAGTTTAGGAGATTCTCCTTAATAATCAACTGATCATAGCATAAAATTACCGCATTTTAGAACATGTCTGATCCAATTCCTTTGTCTCAGAGATTACTCTTGCCCACGCCAGTCCACTTTTGCAGATACTTTTAACGGAACCCCTAACCTACTTTTCATCTTCACAATCTCCTTTCCCATGATATCCGTACTCGAGATTTTCTCGGACATATCCGCGAACGACCTGTAAATAAGAAAAAACAAGCTCCGAGCGACGTGGTTATTAGGATTAAAAAACAAGCCAAACGTGATTCCGAAACGAGAAGTCTCCGTCCAAAGTACGATCAAGCGGAGGAGAGAAAATGCAGGTTAAGAGGAAGGAGAGGTCCTCTGATCTCTCAACTCATTTCTTTTCCTCTCTATGACCTGTTTCGTCCAACTTCATCAGAAGGCATGCCTCCCTCACCCACTGCCACCTCAGTCTCCAGAAGGGTTCGTGTATCCTACTGAGGGTTCTTCCTTTCCCTAGAGACCGTTCCCCATCGGTATACCAGATACCCTATTCCACCCTTTTCCGTAAACTCTCTACCACCGAATGTCACCATAGTTACGAGAGAAACATAGCGGACCTTAACTTTACGAACCGCAGGGGTTTTTAGTGGAATGAGGGCTTACGGATGCTGAGTTCGAGACTTAGGAGTTTTGTGGATTTCATTAATTTGGGAGTTGCGTCACTGTTCTGATAAAAAAGGAGTATTCCTAAGAAAATGGTAAATAGTAAATTGATTATTTCTAATGCACCTGAATATAGGTATTCTTGTCACTATTGCTCGTAATTTTGAAATTACACTCCCGGAAAAACGTATAATTTATATATTATAGTAATTGGGGAAGTATCGTGATTGAATCACTCGGTTTGTGTCAGTAGTATTATCACTTACACGGAGCCGCATCAATAATACTTCGAATGGATGGTGAGATATAGTTTGCGACACCTTAGATGTTATGTCAAGAACGCAGAAAATCCTGGGTGCTTGAGACAAGGATAGCACCAATAAATACTTTCTACGTTATCGGTAAACAATGAAATGAAAACTAAATATAATAATCCTCATCATACATTTATAAGATAGGAGAAGATTCTTCTTAATTTAATGTATAAAACTGTTTTTCAAGGAGAAATTTAATATCTGATATTTTGCTAACAATTGCTAAAGTTATTTAATTACGGTTGTAAATTTAACATGTACTACTTTCACACTTGGTTGTAATTACATAATTAAAATTCAGTGTTCGAAACTGTAGGATTGTGCGCATTCAAAGTAATTCCCATTGATAGCCCTCCTTTAATTGCAGCAGAATTACTCTTAAATATGTCACTTTTTTCGTTTCCTTCACAAAAATTGAAAAACACCTGCAAATTAATTTCTCTAACTTATTCAGTCAGTTAAGTCAGAAATTTTTATACAGTTAATAGATGTTAAAAATAAGAAAATATTTATCGATTTAATCTCACGTTTTATATAAATTTCAACTTATTTTTTGTTAGAGATTATGAATGGTTTGTGGCCTTACACAATTTTTATATGTGGTGATGGGATAAACTTCAATAGAAATATGTATGTTGTTACAGTGCGTAGTTTGCAGTTTCTGTGTGTTTCTGTACTAAATATAAAATCGTTTTCTACGATTTCTTATATATTTACGTATAATGAGTAACTAAAAACTGAGCCGTATTAAAGTTCAACCGTATATTAGAGTGGTATTTAAAATGGTGAGGGTTGGTTACTTCATTACCGTTTTCCTCATAATTCTTGTTGTTGAGTTCGTATTTATTTCATTTTCCAGTACTAGACATTCTAAGTAAATATGTAATTTTGATATATTTTTTTGAATTTCTGTAGTTGACCGCAAGCTACTACTTTCGTAAATCGTTCTCAAGACTAGTTCCTGCAATCTTTAGATTGACTTGGAATAGCGGAGGAAAATCTAAGTTTTGTAACCTTCTGGTGATCCTTAAATTAGATAAAATGCCAACTTATTAATTTAATCCAAGTTTAATGAAGACACTTTCATAATTACAATTGTTACGAATGTTGATAGGGTTTGATCGGTTAAAGATTGAACTTTTGAATAATTATGGTAACGTTTCCTTGTAGTAACTCAACTATTATAAAATATATCGCAAATCCAGTTGCGGCGAATCGATGGCTCAAATCGAAAAATATATTGACCGAGGCGAATAGACTCAATTATCTCATCTCCTTCAGCTTCTCTCGACAGTGTAATTGTGCATATCTCCACATTCGCACCATTTGCACCAATCATCACGTTCTTCCATCTGTGATCTCCTCATCCAGCCAATGCTGATGGCGCCATCTGCAGACTCTGCAATGTTCCGCTTTAACTCCTTCGGTTCCTCTATACTCAGCTGATCTCTCACTTCTGGTGTTCTCAAGACGTTCCTTTTTCCATTACTTTCGCATCTTCTTTGGTCATTCCATTTCTGCTCTATTTCGGGAAACTTGACATTTACCTTTAATCGCCCCATCCACTCGCAATTATCTCACATACCTTGGCTTCTCACCCCTCACTAATATCCCCCTTAGGACGGAACTCAGAACATTTTCGTTTCTAATTAGGCCAATCCCAAAGACAAAATACGAGTTCTTTCAGTACGTATTGATTAATTCTCATAAAGCTTGGGAGCAAGGGCACGAAATATTCGCTTCATTATTATTGTTGTTAATAGTGCTTCGACAAGTAAGTACATTTCGCAGATATGGGCCCCCACCGGGAGTCGAACCCGTGATGGCTTTCACCAAATGCGAAGGCGCAGCCCACTTCTCTACCAAGGAGCCCAGTATTCCCTGTAATGTTTATCTACACTATAGAAACCACTTTTGTTTCCATGTTTTCAGGTAATACAGGGGTTTGTAGGAGTTTTCATAATACCTATACGCGATATTTTTCGTAACTCAGAATCAGTTATTTTCCATCGACGTCATAGGAAAATAAATATTTTTCTAATTTATTTTTATTTTAAACCTTACTTTCCTCTGATTGTTTGATTTACTCGGAAGCCAGAGTTCTATCTATTTACCTAACCATTGAGATTTACTTTGAAAAGAAATATGCTTAAATTCATAAATGCTTTCTTGAGAAGAAGTGAGCCACGCAAATTAATCAGATTAAAGGTTATTTCGTGGAAATAGTAGAATATGAAGACTTTGTAATGCAATTAACAGTGATAATTGCGATTTCTCAGCCGCAGGACTAAATACAATTTGTATTCACCAGTATTTATCAATTACTGGTGTATTGAGTTCGTCACCTTTATGTCGCTAGCTTAGGTCCGAAATAGTTTAAACAGTTGTTTGAAATTAGCAATTAAATCTAACCTATGAGTCTATGGGAGAGCAATCTAAAAGCTCCTAATTTCCTTGAGTCACCCTATGAATTAATCTGAGAGAAAATCGACGATAACCTTGATGAAGATTTTGTAAGAATCGCCTACTACTCTAAATATCTTTTTTAATTCCTATTTTCTCAGTTCTTGCGTCAACATTCACTCTGGACTCCGTTTTACAAGAATTAGTGTGGTAAGTAGAGGCATTCGTTACGCTTCCATGCTTGCGATCGTCTTATGATTGAGTACTTTGTTGTCAAACTCTTTCGTCCGATCAATTTTTCCATTTCCCTTTCGCGTGGAGTGGTCTTAATGGCTCTTATTCTTGGATGACATGTATCCTACCTTGTGCCTTGTCTTTACTATGTTGTTGCTGCTATCATTATCTCTGTAGTTACATTTTGAATAATTATCTCTGCTATATTCGCCATTTTCTTGTGAGTCTTTCTTTGTATCTAAGTTCTGTCTATATTATCTCTTCATCTTGACTATTTACTACTTTAATAACACAAGCAATAAATATGGTAATTGCACAGTAATATGTTTGGTGAAGGTCTATGCATTTTGGTATGTGTTGGTAAATATCCCGCTATTGTGGCAGAAGTAGCAATGAGCATACTTTTGCCTGGTACTCAATGTCAATTCTTGCTTTAAGAAATTCTATGCAGTAATGTGTTTGTGCAGTTCAACTGTCTTAATAATCATGTTTTTGGTCATATTTCTAATGGGTAAAAAGTAGCCTTACTGACAATGTATTTTATTTATTTCAATTTATATTTTATTTTAGTTCTATATTTAATTTCACAATTTATTTACTACCCTTACTCCTGATTTATTTTTAGAATCTGGTTTATTTCATCCTCAATTTACCTATTGGTTTTGGTTTCATATTTTAAAATCAATGTCTTTCCTACCTATTTTTAAGTTTCCTTCACTACGTTTCTTTAGTGTAGCAGTAGTGTAGATGTAGTTGGTTACGCCATTATTACTTTCTAACCCACTTGGGTATCGTCTTAAGGCTATTTACATATTTTTTCACCATTTTTGGGTCAATTAAGAGCAATGGCATTTCACCTTTCTAACTCTACCAGTGGAAAAATACAGTTCTTTATGATGTACTCTGCTTTTTTTAATTCTCAGTTAAACTCCTTCCATATAAGATCCCCATCTCCTTTTCAGAAGGAAAAAATATTTCCACGTCCCCCTAAGTAAAGATGCAAATTGAGCAGCGGTATGAATAAGCCTTAGAAGTACTCGATTTTATGCTCTCTTTCTCACGAAAATTTTGTTGTTTTCCCTTTTTCAGATTCAAGGAGTCCGAAGTGTTGGACCGCACGTATGTACTGCTTATGGAAATATTCGGTTTCGTTGTTTTTATCATTTTTTAACTACTATTATCCAATCCAGCTATACCCTCCCTCATAGTCCATCAAACAGAACCCGCCTGTCTTTTCCCTTGTGTTTCAACTCTATTTGACTTTTATCCATGTCCCCCATAATAACAGAATCCTCGTTCCCCTCCGCTGCGTTTCTTTAGGAAAGGAATGAATTAGATCTCCCCAGGCTTTTTGTGATGCAGTCCTACCTTTTGCATGCAATCCCTGCGTGTCTGTGTTACCAGCTTCTACTCTAGCGAACTATTATTTTTTCACAGGAGCTAGAACATATTTGCATTTCCATCTAAACAAGGTGGCATATGAAATAAAAATTGCACACAGCTCTATATTCCGTTTCCAGTCTCAGTAAATGGTGATCAATGTGATGATGTAACTATCTGATGGATGCATTAATCAGAATGCTTAGGATGACAGTTTTCTGAGATGCCTCCGTTATCATCTTGATGTAGTAGTCATCGCGAGCTTAATGGGAATTGCGCGAATATTTTACGAAAATTGGACTACAACCATCCGCAATTACTTCACCTCGTCCTGGTTATTACTCTTTCAATTACGTTGGTTAGAAACAAACATCGTTTACGGCAATAACCTCATCATTAGCGCTTATAATATCCGTTTGCCAGAATGGAATTATGTTCTCACGAGAAGGTTATACATAGTTTAAAAGTAATTGAAAATGGATTGAAGACTCCTTATTTTAATTTAATGTTGGTTTAATTACATTAAATCGTTATGAGAGTAAATTAATTAAAAAAAAAAGAATCTCTCCTTTCTCTTAAATATTCGATCAGATCTTTTATGAAACGTTAAGATCTTGACCTGAATAATTTTGTAAATATGAACAGCTACATCAAGAGATATTTTTTGTACAGCACTGATACGAGACTGCGTGAAAAGATGGAGCTTCGTGACTTTGAGGCGTATAAGGTGAGTGGATTTACATTTCACGACCTTTATGGGGTTAAGCAAAAACGTAAAAGCGTGAATCCAAATTACGATTAGATTCACTGCTGATTGAGTAGAAGCTTTTTTATTTCATGAGGAAAAATCACATTTTATCTACTGGCGAGATTTTCTAATTGCATAATACAGCTGGTGGAATTATTTTAAATGCATTGGTCAGTTTTTTGCATAGAAGACATTTCTTTTGGTAGTTTCATGCTTCGTGTCTTCAGCAACTTTGCGCGAAATGAACGTAATCGTTGTTATTAAATGTCTTTCATTATATTTTCATAATGGAATCATGCACATGATTTTATATATGGAAAGAAAAAGTAGCTACAGCGCTTACTGAATTTTATATTCTATGTAAGATATGCTTATAATTAACATATATATATAAGAATGTTCGAAACATAATGTA
>KZ308206.1:1057674-1079534 GCA_000376725.2 Ladona fulva | reverse complement strand
ATATATATATATATAATTAGATTAATTAGAATAAAGCATGCTTAATAATTGCGTCTTCGTGGAAATCCAACCAGCAATCTTAGGTTACGTTTTTTTCGCTAAATTTTGTTTCGCCAACTATTTACGCTAGCGGTCTAACATCATCAGGAGGGTTAAAGGGTTCCACAGTAATTACAATGAATGCATTTGATAATGTAGGCGCACATGTGGAAGTTGCCGAGACAAAAATCAGTGGAAATATCCAAAGATGATTTACTTCATTCATAGGCTTCATTGATACGTAATTTATCAACCAGAATATTTGGGGAAGTCATTTAACATGTCAATGCCAAATTTATCTATGAAGTGGAATTCGAATTTTTTGGTGATTTCCGCTAAATGATGAAAGCATCAATTCCTCCACGTCGCCTCCATTTTCAAATCAAAAACTCGAAAAATCAGTTCTGAAGGAATCCCTAAGAGAGGCAAAGCTGAGGTACGTGCAGAAACTTCACAGGGCCGTATTTCCATCGGGGGGTAAATCGATGGAACGGAGGGAAGAAGTTTACGTTCGACGGGAAAAAAAGAATAGAGAAATCTAGAACGAGTCCTTCACAGATCTCTTGAAAGGATGAAGGTCTGTTCATTCATTGCGTTAGATACAGGCACGTGCGTCCATTCGGTCCCACCTTCCGCTTTCCCATCTTTGCTCTTTGAAAGAAACGCCGAACTTGTTTTCGATGTCCCTCTCCCCTTTGAGAAAAACGGGATGTTTCTTGGAAGAAGAAACCAATTTAATTTCTCCAACTTCGTTACGGATTTAAGTCGTCGGGTCTTTTGCCGTTCTAGGGTCAGATGTAATTCATTCAGGTGGTTCCTTGTTTCAAATCTGTGGAAAATAAATAGAGACGAAGTTTTTCCACTCTTTGAGATATTATTGTGGTGGTAATCCGAAGTAATACTGAGCGTAGGAAGCTCTAATTCATATATCCTTTGCTTAGTTTTTAGTGCTAAAATGATTACTTATAATTGGGAAGGATGTATTAAATCAGTACACTACGTTAAGGCACATGATGTACAATGGTTTTTGTCACAGTTACGACAAATTAACGAGTGTTACGCATATGTTTCAGAACGGAGTATGGAATCTTTCGAAGAAATAGGACTTAAACGAAGCCTTGATTTACTCGAAAAATTCAGAGAAAGTACGTTTTCAGAGAGACGTATTATATCCGCTGCGTAATAAATGTTGTAGATATAATGCGCCCTTCATGTAATATAGGCCATTTGATACTCCAAGGAAAAGTATATTAATATATTTTATGACCAGTTGCTTAAAGAAAATTTTCCCGTCAATGGTACGCAAAAATAACTGATGAGAGAGGCAGAGTCATGGTGCATGCACCCTCAGCCACGTATACACTCAGCCAAATGCCGAATAGCAGCTTGTAGGGTACATTTGTAGATGTAAAAGTAAGGTGTAGTCATAGCGCGACATCCCTTTGAGTGATAGGGCCCTTTACAGTGGGCGACACGTGGTGTGAACATCGACTCTCACGCCGCCGTATTTGGCTTTTAGGGGACCGGACCTCTTAATTCAGGTAGCTACCTATGTTCATCACGAAGGGGAATATCGATATATAGAACCCGTGGCCACATTCACCGCAGGCAAACGCGCTGCCCTGGTTATCCGGGGGCTTATATTTACAGATGTAGAATAACAAAATCAAAGGAATAACTAGTTCGAGGATGTAAGGAATATGCGATAGCTGTCGGGTTCGATTCCCGGTCCCGTCAGACTTTTTTTAAGTCCATTCTTCCTTGAGATTTTTCCTGGGTCCGCACCATCTTGCGCAAAGTCACCCTTACCCGTTTTCCTGCGATAGCTGTCGTTAAAAGGCGTTATTCTTTACTGATATCTTTCCTCGACCAACTGAAAGAACTGTAAAATAACGTCGACAGTTGCATTACTTCCAGCGGATCGAATTATATGAAGGAAACGAATTTTTTATTCTAGTTTCATTTCCGCTTGGATATATGACATAAATAGGACCCATATAAGTTTAAAGTTATTTTTTTCAGAGATAAATGTTATATAAAACATTAATAAGGAAAATATTTAATGATAGAGCCATTGATATCGTTACAATTCCATTTATAATTTCAATTCATTTTGTATGTTGATTACGATAGAATGCGATTTTGACATTTTCGAAGTTCTCCTTTCTTCATCAAAATCACGATTAATCGTGCATAAATTCGAGAAAATAGATCCGTTTCCGGATCACCAAATGTCACACGAGGATACAAGGGAATTACTTTAAAAATAAATCTAGCCTCATAATTAATCCGCCTCGATTAACGGACACTTCCGGGCGTGCGCGCGGCAGGACGCCGCTGATCGCATTTCGTGATCACGCAAAGGAAAAAAGACACTTCCCCTTACCGCCAGCTCCTTATTCAAACAGCCGCAGTCCGAGCTAGCATGAAGAGGCGCCTATACATTATCCAGAGGCGGTCCATTTAAGGCTCATATCAGAGAGGCCTTCGAGGACCCCTCTCACGGTCCCGGACCAATTTGTAGCGAGGAGTGATAGATGGGCCGCGGTCACAAGGGCTGCAGGATAATTTCGAAACGCTAAGAAGAAGGGGCCCGAGAAAGGAAACCACTCGAAGGAGCGGCGTAATCCTCTGGAATCGTCACACCATTAAGTCCCACGAGAGAGAAAAGTCCCATTTAATCCTTTACGCTCGCCCTACGAGAGAAAGAGAGGAACGCCTGCGGTTACGGCAACACGCACGGCTTCATGCGACGACAAAGAGGGCTGCAGACGGGGATGGAGATGTGGGCTGCATTTTACCGTGGGGATGCGTGTTTGGTATGGGTACGTAGCGGGGGGGGTTGGAGGAGGAACATCTTCCGAGGGGTGAGATGGGGCTGGTTCTCCTTTCCTTCTGGAAAGGGGTTTTTCGGGGAGGAAATTCCGAGTGGTCACGTGACCGGTGCCGCCATCATCGATCCATACACGGCTGCCAACCTGGCTGTTTACCTCGGAGCGGTCGTTCAGTTTCATACCGTATTTTATCTCCTCTTCCGAATTCCATCTTCTCTCTTCCCTCTCCTAGCTTTCCTTCAATTTCTCTTTCCTTTTCCCTGTTTATTTTCTTTTAATAATACCGTCCTACTCCCCCTCCCTTCTTCCCCCAGAGTATCTTCCATACTCTCCCTTCTCTTTATATCTCTCTTTTCTTTTGCCACTTCTATGGGGAAATGGCCCCTGGATATAAACCCCCTCTTCGTGAGCGTGTCAGACAGAGAAAAGGCCAATTTCTAAAAGTGGATGAAAAAAAATCTTCATGACACCCCCATGCCTCTGCCTCTCTCTATATATTTCTTCTCACTCGTATCTTTACATGTATATATATATTGAATTCTGCAGATGTATCAGAGATCCTATCAGTATCTCCGCAATCTCAATAATATGTATTCATCGGAAACGTGATCTCCTAAAAAAGGAAGCGATATATCCGTCAATATCTTTTTTTATAAGAAAACTTCCCCTCTTCTCTTACAATCTGCTCTATAAACTGTAATATCAATCTCGAGCTTTCATTGCTTTGGTCCTCTGCTCCTTCCTCAATGAATTTTTCATTTTTCTCTGATACTTACGGCTCCTCCTCCTTTTGCCATTCAGAGCAATGATCCCCGACCTAGCCAAATTCGTGTCTTCTTACTATTACATATTTTTCTCTTCGAGAACGTTTGCCGTTTTTTATGGGTAACCACTGCCCCCCTTCGGGTATAATTGGCCTAACACCCTTCACACTTTCTCTTAGGAAACCGTTTGTTATTGTTTACCCTCTTCCCTCTCTTGCAGGCCGTTACCAGATCTAGGCCGAATGTAGTGGTATTTGGCATCAGATCCTTAAGGTATTTCTGATTATTGGTCGTTATGTTTTAAACTATCAAATTCGTGCTGATTTGTTGTGATTTATCAAATAAGAACATCTAGCCTTCTGTAGCAGTACTGGAAATTCTTCCTTTGATATGAAAATAGAAAGGCTAGATTGTACAATAATAGAAAAACTGAGTTTAGAAAATTACAATATGTAGATACTGAGGCTGGTGGAAAAAATGGGTTGGCTCAAAATGAAAAAATAATAGTTGTATTCTCAGTTAGTTTCCGTAATTAGGAAATCTTGATTAGGGGGGTGAATTGATAATTAATTAATTAATTAGCTTTTAAGATCCAAATTTCCAGAGTCATCTTCCTGCCATATGATTTTCTAGCAATACAAAATTGCACTGAAAATTCTAAGTTTAGTAGACTGCGGGTTAATCGAGGCTTAACGATCAAACCGTAATTGCGAAATCAATTCCAGCTCTTATTTCGTAAATAAACTAAATATCTGGAAATTCAAGTGTTACCTTGGTTGAAAAGTTTCAGGAGAATGACGATAACTATTAATTTCACGCGATAGAGCGTAAGTACTTAGCATATAAAATCGAAAACCTTTCCTTGCCATCCTTTTAAAAGAGTGATCCACTTAGAGGGTTAATTCGCTTTCTACATTCAGTCTCTCTCTCTGGAGAATCACTCTCGGCATAAGAACCATACCTTTGTATTCGCGTCTCGTCCATCTTTTCTCGGCCTATTTCGGTCGCATGGCTGCCTAAAATCAACTTAAGGGAGAGCGAGGGCTTCCACATCCTCTGATTTCCATAATGCAGATAGTTTTCTGTATCAAGGAGAAGGTCTCCCTAATCCCTAACGGTCGAAATGGCACTCCTTTTTCGGTCGTTGGAACGTTTCCTCCAGCATCTATTAGGAGCGAAGTTCTTTTCTTTGTTTACTGCACCCTAAGGCATAATTGTGGTCCGATTGTGACGGTGCGTAGAAAGGAAATGGGAGGAGTTATCGTGGAGACTCGAAATAATGTCGGTGATTGGGGAGTTGCGGTTAAGCTGAAGAGAAAGGGATAGGAGACAAAGACTTTGTTGACAAGAAGAAGACCTATTGAATATTTTTCAAGAGTGGATTAGTCTTCCTTGTTGAAAATGAGAAATTACTAAATGTTGATTAACTTCTTATGCGGGAATCTTCCGTGAGTCCTTCTCTTAGCAATTGGTACATACCGTTGCCTTAGAGCTGTTCCTTGTGACCCATTTGGAAGCTGATTAGTCAGAAACTGGAACAATGCCTGTTTGCTGAGTATTAATACAGGCTGGCATTAGGGTTACGATTTATGGGGTCAAGGAAGTTTAATGTGACATATAGAAGGAAATGGGTAAATGAGACCCGTTGAAACTTATATGCAGGATACGTTCAACGATTCCATTACGGGAAAAAGTCGATGTACTAAAATAATTTTCTCTCGTCTTGAAAATCCCTCGCTAATAAATATAATAATTCCTTGGAAATGAAGTTCGAATCAGGGACGTTTTCCGAACTCAGATGTCTGTTCACTAGAAGATATAAGCTTAACCCTTATGGCCATTTATTATCAGTATTAATTATTACACTATATGAGTAAATATTTACTCACTGATTGTTTTATATGTATATGACGATTTATTTCAATAAGAAGGTTATATATATACGAGTAAAAGTTGCTTGCATACTGCAAGCTTAATGTAACATAGATTAACTATGGCATTGTACACCTCCTGCAACACTCCACCTGTTATAAACGGACTGCCATCCACCAACTACAAAACCTAACGAATTATTCAAAATACGTCCATACGATTTGTCCTAGCATCGAACCTGGGTCTATTAGGACAAATATCCTTACGGCATACGATAGAACTCCCTATCTTCTATAGATGTAGCGAATTTCAACCTTCTACCTGCCCGGGAAATACAGTTACGAATTTTTTAAAATTTGGTCATTCGAATGGTCCTGGGATCGAACCTGTGCCTTTAGGGCAAAAATCTTTACGGCATACGATAGACAATCATCTATTCTAACAACACCGTGAATTGCGAGTATCTACCTTAACGGAAAATACCCTAAATGAATTCACGAACTTCAGACAGAAAAATTGCCCTAGCATCGAACTAACAACCCTCAGGGAAAAACCCTTTAGCTATACTATAGATAATTTAGATCTCTATCGATGACGTGAATTTCAACGTTCTATCTTACTTAGAAATACCCAAAACGATTTTTTGAAACTTTTGCACTAAGTATCTAGCATCGAACCTGGGGCCATTAGGGATAAAGCCCTTTCGTCAAAAATAAGATAAAATATGTTCTAACCACTCCGTAAATTTCAACGTTCTATCTGTAAGCTAAATACGCTAAACGAATTTTTGAAAATGCGCTCAATGCATTCTTATGGGAAAATGGCCGTTTTTGGGGCCTCCTAGAATCGAACCCATGATGCCTAGGATGGATGTCCGCTTCATTCCATAGTGTCCAAACCCGGGAGTTTACGGCAAAAAATTGGCGGCTCTGTGAGGCAACTTCTTCTGCCTCATCTTTAGTATCCTATATATATATATCCGGAGAAGCGTCTATATAAAGAGATGCACAAAATGTTATATTCAAAGATTCGATCCGCAACATTTTTTCCACATTTTTCTTTTTACGAAGTAGTCCTTTACTCGATTTATTTAACCTTTACGATAATTTTCGGAAGAGAGATGGGAAATAAGTAATTTTCATAAAACGGATTCCGAAGCGCCAACATCGGTATGATGGATCGCACTTGCTTTGGTTAGTGCTATGCCGACTAAAATTCTGCATACATAAACCAGAATTTTTCCATAAATTTTCCTAGGAATTTCAAACATGAAGGTCGTCAGATATGCTAATGGCCAGAATATGATTTCTTTGTGCACATACGAGAAAAGTTATGTTCTGGTGAAAAGGCTTCATTATTTGCTCGGACAGAGGGATATGTAATGGAAAAGGGATGTTTTGTGCACCGCTTAACTCAATTTAAGCAGCGCGCTCTTTACTTGAAGTGAAGATCTCCTGGCGATGATAATAACTCCGTAAACAAAGTATTAAACAAAGTCCTCTCCATTTCGTTGATTAGGAAGCTCCTTCATATTAGACCTCCCGTCGGAGATATACGTAGAGGGTATTTTTGCGCGAAAAGCAGGGAGCGAGATAAGTCCACGAGAGTGCGGACGACCTGGAACTCCTTTCATTCGTGTGGATTTATCTCCCTATCTGCCACCAGCTGCAGCCATGCATCGCCCGAGTTAACAACCCCTTGTCCGACACTCCACCAGTTTATTAGGTACTGCGCTTCGTTGCAGGATATCGCAAGTGTTGAGACCTTATCAGAAAGATTCTCGTGTCAAACGTTTGGCCTGGAAGCATTTTCCCACAAGAAGGCTCATGTATGCTAGGGAACACATTTCCACGCTCCCTTTCTTCCTATTTGTGCCTTTATATGTTCAGTTAGCTCTCTTTTTGAAGCGCAGAGTTCAGGTTGGAAGAAGTTTAGAGGAGCATCATAATTAGAGGCTTATTTCGTTCTTGGGTTGAGGTGCATTGAGGCAAAAACACGTCAGAGTCATCGTTGCATTATACGAAGGGATAATTAACCTTTGGTATCTAAGTCGAAGGGTGCGGATATTCTCCAAGACATTTTTATTTCTTTTAACAATCTGAAGCAGCGGCCCGAAAATTATTTTACCCCATGGCACACTAGAAATAGGGATTTTGTTATTCAGTATACCGAATATAAATAAATAAATTTTATATTAATATACATAGACAAGATTGGCCAAACAGCAACGTGAATCATATTACAGTTGCGCAAATACGGCGAAGAAATAATTACAGACACTTCACAAACACTCAGAGCTTCTTATTGATGGGCCTTGACATTTTCGTGACATATCTAAATAAAACATTTTTATCATTTTTTCAGTTAAAAGCGAATCATTGTGAATATTGAAGATTCAGAAAACCATCTGTTTTCAATCTCTAGCTACTATTTATTTACATTCACAACCAAGGAAATATATACGGGAAATGCTTCAGTAAATCATGGAATTTGATGTTGCATTTGCTTAGGGAATTCCGCAAAGTTTCGACATATCAGAAGCGACGAGGAAAGAACTCCATGTCAAATATTTCCGTTGGGGTCGTAAGAAATACTCGTATGATATTTCGGGTGGAAAAATGTCCTCGAGATATTTGGCGAGAATAAAATATGTCGCCTCGAAAGGGAAAGAAGTATGAAATTCGCCGAGAAGGTCATATATTTTATGGGTCTGACTTTTCGAATTTATCGCGGAATTTGATGCTGTAGCAGAAGTAGGAAGGCTTTTAAAGGTCTCAGATGAAAGCTTAGATGGGAGTGATACCTCGTGTCTAACATTTAACTGCTCGGGAATTTCTCTAATTGCGAAGAGAATTTTTTGTGAAAATTTAGTACATGCAACTGCGATTAATTCAGCCTATAAAATATCATATTAGGGTAAAAACTTAATAAGGTGGAACAGTATGGAAAATATTTCAATTACTACGATTACTGGATTCCATATGGTTAGAACTGTTCATTTATCGCAGTTGTGCTAACGTACTTTATTCAATCGAGGTATATTTTACTCCAAGCGAAACAATTTTTATTTCGTCATTTTCATTTAAACTGAAAACATTACATCGTTCTGAAAACATGGCAGAAGAAATCAATCCGTGCTATTTAAATCGAAAAAGAATCTTGTTGTTTGGTCTTTCGTCTATAGTCATGATCATAGAAAGATAAATATTGAATTCCTTGTGAAAATGAAACAAGTCGTAGATTTTATCGCTATTGGTTTTACCAAATAATTGGCGCTAGTAATATTGGAGGAACTTGGATAGTATTGGCCAAATAAAGGAACAATAGAAGGAAAATAAATGGAAAGTAAGATCCGGAAAGTAAAAGGAGTTCAATAATATTAAGGAGATAGGATGTCGGCAGTTGGTCGCATTGGCGAATTGTGGATAATGAGTGTAGACTCCAAGGTGAAGTTATGAAGGAAAGATAAAGACTTTTGTCCCCACATCTAATCAGTCGATTCGAGTAGTTCAAATATTTGCTCTTCTTAACAACTAAAGGAAGCAAACATTCGAGGATGCGTGATGGGAAAAGAGGCCTTTCGAAAACTCTTTTAGCTAATTTATTGATCGTCAAGCTTTTCGAAAAATCGTTTTGCTCTCGCATTTGGGCACAGTGAGTGATAAAACGAAGTTAAACTTTGGAGGTTCACTGTTCTAGTTAAATGACCAAGGATAGATATTTTTTTCAAATTATTTTCTTAGTCTGGAGTACCTGCTACAGGAGTGGAGTACATGCTATTTATTAGTCGCTTATACTACAACTTAAGTATGCGATATTAATGCATTTCATAATACTCAAAAGAGAAACTTTGAAGCCAATTTTCTTGTCGAAAAAGAAACTTCAAACCATTATCTACCCTTGCTCAGTTTTCCGAATGGATTTCTGAATCTTCGAGGTCTGCACCGTTTGCATTATTTATCTCTTCGTTTCAGTGAAAGAAAAAACAAAGAGTGCTTGTCGAATATCCTGAGCTATGATTTCCTTCTATTTAAGGGTTGAAGTGGTTATTTAAATAACTAATTGTTGATAACATATTGAAATGTAGTGTACGTGGACGTAAATCTAACATAAAATCAGTCCAAGAAGTATCTAATGGATATCATTTGACACTTATTTAAACTGGAACGGGACTTTGTTGGTTTTCCTGTGGATAAAAAAACCTAACAGTGATTAAAATACATTTACGAACATTTTTATCGAATTTCACATGGATAGTAAGCATCTTTTTAAATTTAATAGCAGGCCTGACGATGAACTGAAAGTTCGAAACCATAATTTGCTAAGCAAAAATATATTTGTGGAAAAGTACGGGTTGAATTTATTATTTCATTTATAATGAAATACCACCAAATCTCGCTAGAGAAGATTAATTTTATTTTAGCATTGGATTATTTATGATGTTGAAATTTTTTTCTCAGTAGACATTTTTAGGATTAGAAAATTATTTATATTGTTATTGTTAATTAATTTACGATTACAATACATTACAAACGTCTTTATTGGGTGGAATCGGGACTGGAGAGTCCAATTTTTCATTTTATCCTTTCCAGAATTTGATACAAAATATTTATTTGTTTAAACTAGAATAATTTTTATTTACGATTACTTGTTCTTTTGAAATATTCTTGGCATTCATTTTTCAATATTTACGAATCGTAAATTAAATAAAAATAATTTCGAACGATTCCTTCATACCAGTCTTTCATTTCCTCTCCATTTTCATTTTGGTATTTCACGTCTTAGAGACGTTTGTGGCGGATTGATTAATTTCAAAGATCAGCAATCTTTATCATGAATAGGGTTAAATGTGAGAGGCAGGTAATAATGAACCGCGGGAACCGAGCGCACTCGAGCATCCCAAAATGTTAGTTTTAGGGAATTAAATTTTTGCCGGCTCTTCAGCGACATCGGCATAGCATTCCGAATGATTTTATTTTGAAAACTCGGCGGTCGGAAAAATGATTCAAAGTCGATGAGGTGAACTATGAGGTCCCATGTCTAGATTAGGGAAGCTGGATTTTGAACATTCTGATCCTGAATCCAAAGTGCGGGAACCCGTTCATGCCGTGCGTCCCTATAATCCCTGCCTAACTCAAAATGGCACCGTGCCACGCCCATTCCAGTCCCTAATTCTTTAGAGCAATGCATAGGCGCTATTTCAGGAGATAAGGAGGCCGGTTCATTTCTGCTTCCGTGGAGAAACCAACAGATTTGCGTGAGTAGAATGAGGGCTTTAATGAATCGATCCGGTCGGAAAAGTCGAGCGGAAAAGTATCGATGAAAGATTAAATTCTTTTACATTCTCACGTCCTTATTACATCTCTTTTCATCGGTACATAAAAACGATGTTTACAATTCTTAGGCATGAAAGTTGAAATGTAATTGGATCCCCAATGTACCAGGAGCTCGCTTTATTTTATTGTTTTTCTATATTCTGAGCAATGTCGGAGCGAATTTAGGTTATTGATCATGTTGAAATATCACGATAGAATAATAAAAAATACTTTAACCCCTTAAAAATTCCATTTTATGATTTTAAGCTATGAACTGATCTGGTACCTAAGAAGGATTGTTGGCTCCGTTGGTGCAGGCCTCCTTGTTCCCTTTCTATTTGGTTAAAAATCTCCATTGTCAGATGATTGTGTTTCGTGTATTTCCCGACAGAAATTCATGTGAATTTAATCATCCACTGAATGCTAGATTCAGGATCCCATGCTCCCGTCCCAGAGGAAGTGATCGCCATAATCTTTAATCGCAATTGTGAGAGTCACCCGAAGAGTGTATTTCCTTGACACCCTCATGCGGTCCCATCAAAGCTCCGCGCAACGACAAAGACCGAGCTAAGTAATCAGATATGTGCTCGAGAGAAAGGAGATGTGACGGGTTAAGGTAGTAAGAGAACAGTGGAAGTGATATTAAGGAAGAAGCGAAAAATGAATAGGGAAGGAGCTTTGAGGGGAAACAAAAAGTAGGAGGTTGTGGAGGTAAGGAACGGAAGGGTTATGAACTTGAGCACTGCGGTAAATAGTCGGAATGGACAACCACTCTACGTTTGTTTACGTTTGTGAGCCCTGAGGAAATGAGAAATCTTCAAAACAAATCTCACTGATGGTTCTTGCGGGAGAATAGCTGTGGGGTGAGATTGGAAGGGATGAAGGAGATGTATGGCTCACCGAAGTTCTCCGTGCACCAGTTGTTTAAACCGATTATACATAAAACGATAATTGTTCTCTGCCTTTTTTCATATTTTTAAGGCTTGTTTTGCTATTTCTATCCATAACAGTGTAAGTTGAAAAATACCTGTTTTCCCTAGAGATCAAGTAGCACTAGGTTGTGAATACATTTGGTTTACGGAACTTAGGAATCAAGAATGTGCCTTTCGAAATGGAGCACTTGTTTTAACTTAGGAGGAAGAAAAAACTTTTTGACCCCACTCGACTGGTTACGCAAAAATTTTAACTTGCCCATTTAAAGATTTCAAGGGACTTCTATGAACAAAGGAGTAATTTTTATGGAGTTAACAGATTTGGGATTTTCATGTTATTCTCTCTATGAGCCGTATTACTCGAATATTTTCGGATCGTTCCTTTTAGTTAAAGGAAGACTCACTTCCGTGGCGTACTTTGTCTTACCTTTTCGCATCTTAACACTAAATTCTCAATTTCTTCCTTTGATCTTCTCGCTCCGTGGATGATATTTCTTCAAAACAATTTTAATTGAAAAATATGTAGAATAATACTCATTTAAAACAGATTAACACCGATATCCCTTTCCGAAAAAATCATTTAGATTAAAAAGAACGCCAAGTTTTGCACCAACCAAACAAAGTGATGGAAGAAGAACCCCCCTTAAAGGATAACAAACAGGAGAAAAGGAGTCCGTCAGACTTTTTTCGTGTCCATTTCTCCTTGGGAATTTTCCAAGGTATACGCCTTATCGTGCAAAGTCACCTAAACCCTTTCCCTTGTTTGTTTAAACCCTTTTCCTTGGTCGGTGCCTCTGAGAGGCCATGGCTGTGAACGATCCCGCTAAGTCGGAGGAACTCACGCGCCCAATACATACAAAGTCTCCCAAGTGGCATATCTCAATGGATAGAGCAACCGACCGGCAATTGGAAGACCCGGGTTCGAGTCCCGGTTCATTCAGACTTTTTTATGTCCGTTTCTCCTTGGGAATTTTCCTAGGTGCACGCCTTATCGTGCCAAGTCACCTAAACCCTTTTCCATATATGCATTGTTTACAATTCCTAACCATATCATTATTATTATATCTTACTATTCACACAAGTCGATTATCAAAAGAATATATTTTTAAGGCACATTTTACAATATATTTAACCGTTCAGTTTTCTAATTCTGTTTATGAGTACGTTACGGGATTGGGGAGAAGGTTCTAGAACTTCCTCAGGTAAACTGTTCCATTCGTTTACGGTCCTATTTAAGAAAGAATACTTACAAATATCTGTCCTCTGTTTTAGGGAAGATATTTTATACTGATGGTCCCTCCTTGCGATATAATCTGGTTCTCGTAGCCTGATCTTGAGTTCCCGAAGTGACGGTTTTCCGATAAGAATTTCATAGAAATTACTAAGCCGTTTTATTTTACGTCTGTCTTGTATTGTTTTAGAAAGTATCTAATTTTCTAATTTTATCCGAATCACTGATGCCCACTATTAAATTACAAATGAGTTTTTAATTACACATCTTTTTCAATACTAGATAATTACATTACTTTCAGTGAATATTTCATTTATACAAAACCCCGGTGCAATATACTTTTGCGGCTTAATGAGAAATACTGGAGCGCTATCTTTTGATGACTTCTATTTTAGCCATATTTGGATTTATTTTACATTCCCTTAGTTTCTCATAAAATGAATCTATTACCATTTTCCTAGACATGGAAGCCTCTTTTGTTTCACTGAAAATAGGTCACAATGTAAATACTTCTTTTAGTGAGCTGTAGGAATCCTTATTATGGCATAGGTTGAAATTTTGCGTGATGTGGGTGATACCAGCAGAGATTAAATGCACAGCGTTAAGAAGCCCTTATTTGAAAAGATACATGCGAAGGCGATGGAATGGTTTCATCATCTATTATCATCATACTTTGAACGGTATATTATTAAAGCAGAAGCCTGGCGATCGGGTCCCTCCGAAATTTCCATTAGCGGTGAAAATGTGGCGCTGTTTGTGGAGTCAGCTTTAGATATGGAAATGAGGGAGGCCGTACACAGTTTTATATCTCCATACAGTGTATTATCCTCCTCGCAATATGCCAGGACCACGGTAACAGGAGGGAAATTTTAGAACGAGAAGGAACTCTAATTAAAACTGTACAACTCGCTGGGGACCTATAAAGGCTCCCTTACGACGCTTCTCACAATGCTGAACAATCGTTTTGATTAATCACCAGATAATTAACCAAATAACCTTTACTAAAGAAAGTTATGATTAGAAATAGCTTTTGTATAGAAATATAGTTGAATGATAATGGGTACTTGTTTATTGTTATGCAGAGTTCGTTGAATAATTTTCTTTAGAATTGTCTGTGTTAAATAAAAAATAATTCTTTTTCGATAATCTCGCTTGCTTAAGATGTCAGAGATGAAGATAGAAATTTAAATATTTTGTTATGTACCGAATAAGGTTATTCTTTTATCGTGCCTCTTACCATAGTAGTGCTATTTTACCATATCTTTTATTCCATATTTCTTTAAACTAAAAATTCTAATGACGACGCTATTAATTGTTCGTGTGACCTGTAAATGCTTATGATGACGTATGAATGATTTCATGAAATGGACAGAAACATGGAAGATATAAACACATACATTAATTACGTATTAGTTAGTTGCGTTAGAAGATGGAAACACATACATGAGTTATCTACCTCTTAATATTTTTAAGGGCACATTATTCCCTACATAATGCCCTATCTTTCATTTTTTAATGATTAATCCCTTCCTTTATATTATCCAACGTCTTTTGCATTTCCCTCCACCTCTGTCCATTCCTGGTAATCTACTTTCTGCTATTCTCTACATTAATCCACTTCCTCTCAATATTTGACCTCCCCATTTTCTCTAAATACCCTTTCTTCTTCCACCATCTCAAGAATTCGTTACTTCGTTTCTTCTATAAACTCGTTCGATTCCTTCCATGCTACGAGCTTCTTTCTTACTGTGCATGCTTCACACTCATTCAGGAAAAATATATTCTGTATCGTCTTCTGGTAGAATAGGTCGCGAAAAATAACTCACTTTCTTCGTGCACTTTTTTCTCTAGTACGTACAAGCGATGGGATAGTTCGTGAGGCCCACGGTGATTTTCACGATCAATGGGACTTGGAGGCCTTTTTGTGCGTCATGTTCGTGAGTAGGAGAGTTCCATCTCTCATTTATTCCCAACTCTCCTTCGTTTCCGAGCGCCTAATTTAATTCCAGACGCGACGACGCCCACAAACCAAAATGACGGACGAGCTTAATCTCCCTCTCGCGCCACACAAGCCTACTATTCCATTTTTAACCAGTCGGCCTGTTCATAATTGACCCAAATGGGTGCGGAAGTTCTAATCAGTGCTTGAAATAGGCAAAATTAGTATCGAGCTAAATCCCTTGTGTTTACCCGTCAATTAGAATCTCTTGTGCGGTCTTCAATATAAACACCGTTAAACTTTGTTTAAAACATTAACAATTTTCATTACAAATCCCAAGTCGTGTGCAAAGTATGTAATGTATAGAACATGAGTTGGTGAGCCTCGTGGAGTTTTTGGATGACTTTCTTTAGGTTCCATGAATTAATAGCTTACAGTTATTGTAATTTAGGTTGCACTGTAGAAAGTAAAACTTTATATTTCTCGCAGTAGTAAAAGAAATAACAAAACAGAGCAGTGGGTATTTATGCCAGAGAACCAATGTAATACAATGCTTCCTTAGATAATGGTTTATTCGTTCCATGATCTCATTCGTTTGTCGAAATCTTTGTTAGCCGTTAGGAATCTTCTATCTGCATCCGAATCCTAAAATCGTCAAACACTGCTTATGAGCTACAATGATCAATCATATGTTTGTATACATATTTGTACGCGTATATTCCCTAGCATCCGCTGAAACATTAAGTAATCTGAACCATACTAGTTAGCTGATTGCAAATGAAATAACGGTAACTAGCCGAAAGATTGGATATTTGCATAAATGTAGTCTCTTTTCAGCCTTTCTTTTAATATCTAAACGGTTGAAGTATTCTAATTTTTCATATCTCACCTTCGAGATAACAATGAAATATATAACTGGGACTCTAGATCACATCTAGGGACAGGTCACATTTCTGACAAATATTTTAACCATTAAACTACCATGCACCGTCGATTCCACACTTTTAAGGGAATTCTTTAAGGGTACACCTGTATGTGCATAGTCACCATTTCCTTTCCCTTCTTACATTGATATGTTACCATAAATTTTGGATCTATAGGTTTCTTGAGTATGGTTTGGTTTTTTCAGGTTTATTGTATTTATATTGGAGCGTTAGAGTATATGGCGCACGATTCGAGTGGAAAACTGACGAAAGCTCCTTCACAGCGTATGTCGAAACGCGTTTGTCGAAGGAATGTGGTAAGTTTTCCTTTCGGGTGTACCAATTCTCTCGGTCACATCTAACATCCAGGCCAATGCAGTTCTTCTGCATCAAATTCTGTTGCGGAAAGTTGGAGCATACGAGGGATTTCTTTTTCTAGACCAACTGCAAAACAAAATCACATCCAAAGCTCTCTGAATCACGAAGTAGGATTTTCTGGAGGAATTTATTTAAGATGCGATCATCAAAAGACGTCGTAAAAGCCGTTTGGAAAAAAAGAATCAAAATTCATTATTTTGTCAGGTCTCGGATGTAAGATTTATAATTCTGCGATCTCTGACTGAATCTATATAAGTCAATGCCTTCTCGAAGATATGCCACTCATTCATTGCAACGGCATCTCCTATCTATAAAAGTAACCCCTCGAGTAAATTGAATTACTTAACAGTGATACAAGGCTCGTTTTGCTTCTTTCCTCGATGAGTGGGATTTGACGTAATAAGAATATCGAACGAATCATGGCATAAGAGCCTCTAATATATCCATATTTTTCTATGAGTAATAATTCTATCCGTTGCCAATAAGGAAATGTTATATATCCTTCGACGTTGGCACTACTATATGGTAGAGCTATTAATTTGAGTTATCCCAAATATTTAGGGTCAATAATTCAAAACCTAAATACAGATTTCCTTTATTATTGAAGTGTGATTTTTCTCCAAAAATATTTATCATAAGATAATGACGATAAAAATTAAATGATTCTCTTTTAGCTTCCATTTCACTTTGGCTAAATGAAAGTTTAAATCTTAAATAAGTACATTGTTTTTAAGTATCCTTCAGGCAAAGGAAGTTGAAAATGTCTCCCTTAGATTACTTGTTTAAGTAGTAATAGTTGTTTTTACCAATAGTCTTTTACAAAAACTTTATAATTTGCAAAATTCAGTCATAATGGGACTGCTCATACTATTGACTATTTTATTACCGCACGCAAACAACCATGCCTTAATCAGAACTTGATCCCATGAACTAGGCAGAATACAATAAGATGATTATGATCAAAGCTATCTGCAAGAGAAGGTGATGAAAAAGCCGTTAGAAATCTCATAGGCGATGAAATCCCTCTATTACAGTATGTCATGTTATTCAGACCTCCCATAAGATATCTATAAACGTGAGAGCCAGTAGTTTGTGGTCTCTATTGATTGTGATGAAAGAGAAGAAGATAAGAATTCGCGATAAGGCAACGATTATAAACCTAGTTTCGGTGCTAATGATGAAATGGCTCCCTGATACACTTAAGTAAATATTCTACCTTTCTGTAAGTGTACCGTTTGCCTCCTTCTATGATAGCTTTAACCAGCGTGTTCATATTCAGTATTAAATATTATCAAATTTTAGTAAAATAAAGATTTTAAAAAGTTGATGTATATTATTTTTAGTAGTGCTTGTTCAAATTATAAGGGCTTTATTGCTAGTATATTCACTTGGGCTTGTTATCAGTGTAACTGATCTTAGTATGACAGTATTATGTTAATAAATGTTTGGTAAACTCGCCTAAATTTATGTATACCTGTTTGCTAGAAAATCAGCTTTATCATTTCAGCGCTGAACCACTTCCGAAAGATATCTTTATTAAAATTTGAGAAATAATCATGGAAACGTAACTTAAGCAATATCTGATTCATTTAGATACACATTTGGAACATGCTACGTACAGCACTTGCACAAACAGTGCCGCATACATTGCATCACATTCATCATTATAATTGTTAAAGGTGCTTCGACTGCTTTGGTCATTTAACGAGTAGGCTCCCACCTGGAATCGAACCCGGGACCGCTTTCGCCGAAGTCGAAAGCGTTTCCCACTTGGCTATTCTGGAGCCCTGCATCACATTCCACCGCGTCATTTCTTATAGGTCTTCGAATATCTATCAATTGAATGTATTATCATCCCTCAGCAGGAAGCATCAATCCCCGCGTTACCTCGCCCTCGATATTTCACCGGAAGAAAAATACTTGGTAGATGTAGAAAGGAATGAATGGCGGCCGAAAACGCTCGACAAGGATTGCAACCTGGAGTCGGAATGTTTGTTCAGAAAAGAGGACGCAGATTGTAGAATGTCTTATTTTTACAACTAGCTTGGAGACTGCATGATGTAGTATTTCTGTCGATCCATTTTTCCCGATAATGTTCTTTTCTTTCTCAACGTGTGCGTGGCATATCGCACGTTTCACCACTCCCCGTTCCGAGACTATACTCTGACCTAAAATTAGTTCTTCGCCCGTTCTGGAAAAGGTTTCTTTCCGGTATTCCCTTGTGAAATTCCCTTCCTTTCCTTTGTGAGCCAAAATGAAATATTACAAGGAATTGAGTGCAGATTGTAACTGTTGCAGGTGAAGCACTATGCACTCCGTTTTACCCTACTTTCTTGACGTAGAATAATTCAACAGAAATCCCTTTTTATCCTACTTTTCTTCGTAATGTACTTACAATCTTTTCTTGACTGAGATATGATCATTACACCTTTTTTCTTCCTTCAACCATACATTTGTATATACATATGTACATACAAAATACAAATAGCTAATTTATCCATCAAATTAATCAAATTAAATCCTAATTTTATATGCAATGCCAAAATATGTTTTTTAAGTAGTAGTAGTACTGTTAATAGTGCTTCGATGGCAAAGGTCAGGTAAGTGAGCCTCCACCAGGAATAGAACCTGGAACCGCTGTAAAGTTTCTTTAAATATGTATACACCTAAATATAAAAGAATTTCAAAAATGAACTACGCTACCTAGAATAATTTTTAATGCGCTCACTGATCACTGAAAAATTCGTCATTTTCTAATTTTTTTATTTTTCTGTACATAAATCTCGTGAACGTAATGTCTTGCTTGCCTACGGGAGTATCAAAAATTAAATTCGTTAAACTGACCAATTGACGGAATTGAAAATAGAAAAAATAGCCTCTTGCTTGAAATGCCCCACTTTCCTCTATTTTTCATTTAAATACCTTAAAATGAAAATGAATACCTATGGACGGCTCGACTTCGATGTATAGTAAAGAACCTTGTAAGAAGTCTCGACCTTGTGACGAGATATTTGTGCAGATGTTATGCACTTACATAATGAGCTAGAGCGATCAGAGCCAGCTTTAAAGTTTGTTCGGTTCATCATAAGTAGGTGGTTGAGTAACTTTTAATGGTGATAAACGTAACAAGTGAAGAACTCATTAATCATCATAGCCCCACAAAATTTCACGGCGCTATCTGCAGTGATGGCGATTTCCTGACCGCTTTCTTTTATTATATCGTCCTTCTTGTTCATCCGGAAACAAACCAACACACGAACCTGCGGGAGATCATTAACGAAGTTTTTAATGAAAAATTAGATCAAAACGTTTTCTGTTGAGTCGAAGCCTTCATATTGAGTCAAAGGTAAGACAAGTTGAATGAGATGCGAGGGAAAATGAACGGAGGCGTTGATGAAAAAATGTCAGAACACGGAGGACTTTCCGTGTTTCCACGGCAAGCGGTCTCCGTGGCGTTGTGTGCTTCTTATCAGCTCGAAAGCGACCCTTGACATTTTTCGGCCTTGAAATGCCATCGTTGGTATTAACATTCACAACTTTATTAAGTCTCCCTCTCTTGCCTTTCGAGCCCCTCACAATTCCTGTTTCTTTTTACGTTATCTTGTTAATCCTCTCACCTTCCGACGGGGATCCATTCCGAGTTTCTCACCTAACTATATTTCCATGTATATCTTTTAAGCGATATTTAATATTGGATGTACCTTATAAAATAAGGACTAGTGGTAATGTCCTGGAATTTTGGACAAATCACAATGTTACATTGATTCAGAGGTTCCTTAGTGGTGCAAACATTTCTTGATGTGAAATTCCTTTCAAACATCTGTAGCGAGAGGCGTTTGTAAGACATTTTCTAAAATTATTCATCAGGAACATTTCACGCGAATCGTGTTTGTGTGAAAGTTTGAATTTGGGCGAATTTGCTGAGTTGCAAATACGAATACAAACAGAAAGAACATCTCCTATATTTTAAGGCAGGAATGGAATGACATTCTTCTTTTGTCTTGGTTATCGCGTCAATATTTTTAATCTAATTACGCATCCAAAGTTGCGGATATGTATGTTTCGAAACAAATATTGAGGGAGGTGGGACTAGATTAACTTTAATATTTTGAAAATGTAATCGGAAGTATTTTTCTAAATAAGTACATAACTTGTGTAGTACGAGTACACTAATTATTGTATATTAACTAAAGTGAAATTATGAAATCATTTTCCATGTGTATATTAAAAATGTATTCTTACTTTGGCTCTATCAATTAAATCAGTCGCCGGGAGTGAATAAATGTATGATAATTAGTTATGTATGAACCTCAAAATAATAAAATTTGGAGCAGATGATGCGAAATATTATTTAGAGATGAAGTTATCGGATTAAAAATGGCTAAGAAATTGTTATCAAACGGAAAGCGGTAGAAACAGCTTCAAGCTACGAGTGGAGAGTTAGTTAATACAATGACGATGGGGGGGGGGCATTAGAAAGTAAAAATAAAGGATGGCGAGGACAGGAATGCTCCGAGCGGATTTCTAAGTAAAACGCCTGGAATAATTCAAGGTTTTCTGAAAAATTACGAAGATATTGCGGATATTAAAATTATCCCCATAAAGACTATGAACGTGGATGGACGTGGCAAAGAAAAGAGGGACGAATGCTGTCAAAGGTAAAAAGGAGGTGAAGGAGAGGTATGAAGCGATGGAGGGATTTTTGGCAAATACGACATTTAAGGGGAAAAGAGAATGTTATGGGAATTCGTGAGAGCTTGAGGAAATAATAAAGGAAATGACAGAAGAACTTTTAATTAAAAACCTTCCCAGAAAACTGGGGCGAGAGGTTGAGCGAAAATACGAAGAGGTGGACTCACGGGAAAAATAGTAGGAAGGGCCATTCGGGACTTTAAACGTATTTTAAGTGTATATGAGCAAACAGCCCGATATGCATTCTTTTTCCAAGAATCTGTGTGCAGAGATAAAATATTTCTCATTAAAATCAACCTATCTGCTAGAATTTGAATATTGAAAGTTTACGTATATAAATAATTCTCATAGCTTCTGAAATATTTTAAAATTTCGTCTAATAAAGGACCAAACTCAAAAATTCCTATTCTAAATACCTTCAAATGAAATTTTTCTTCTTTTTCCCATCGAACAGTAATACATTTCGTTCCGGTTTTCGGTCCGGTTCAATGAAAAAATTAAATTTCGGTTTAATTGCGGTTTCGGTCATACTGCCTACGTTGAACCGGTTCGAACCGTATAATTTTTCGATTCGACCATCGTTAATATTATATTCTTTTAAAATCTTTAAACATTTTTTTCTATCTTTTTCACACACAGAAAACTTTAAAGAAAAAGTTATTGATAGTTAGCTACAAACCCTTGCCTCTCATTTTTAGCCCTTCCTCCAATTACACTTACCGTATATACTCGATCTGTGAAAGTCCACCCCCCCGAAATTTTACATAAAATTTCCGTTTTTTACGTATCTCGTGTGTAAGTCGAACCTAGTTTGTTTCGTGCATAATAAACGCTACTTTTAGTTTATTAATTTTGATAATAATGCGTGGACTTTAAAAAAGTATATTTTCAAGTATTAAGGACTAAAAGAGATATAATTTTACATTATTATCAACAACTTA